>JADWOT020001582.1:374268-440952 GCA_036345935.2 Taenia hydatigena | reverse complement strand
TATAACAAAAATATGGCGATTGGTTTCGTTTGAAATGATAAGAAATTAGCACTTTAAGCTGATGGAACAACTCCTCGAGTTTGGGGAATCACCAAATATGGATGTTTGTTTCGTAATTTAGTATTGGTAGGAGTAACAGGAAGTGTTGCCTTATTAGAAAATGCCAGTTTTGCTGGATTTCCCATTATCCATCTCTTATTGATAAAACCAATTTTAAGGTTCTACATTAACTTATGCTTGTTTGATTGTTGTGGCTGATTTTTGTGAGATGCACTGGAATCCCACATCAGGTCTGAGAATGAGCCCATTGATTTGATCTGAGCAGAGCGAGGTGCTCATCGCATTACCTAATTGGCAGGATTTTTGTGAGTGAGGGTAGTCGTTGTGCAAACTCATACACAGATTCTGGTGAACTCGACAGCAAAGAAAATTTATAACGAGATTATAGCGATGAGAGATGTATGAATTCCAAAGTGGAATTAGTGAATTCTTAATGATTCGCGTAAATGTAAACATAACTCAATTTGAGAAAAAGAGTTATTGAATTCCTTGTGGTGGTGTTCACCAAACGAGATTTGCATGGCAAGACAAGTTCTTCATATCCGTATTATGTCACGGCACTTCGTACTCTCGCAAATCACTTTACCTATGTCTCACCTTGACTAAATGCCTCTACGGTAAGTTACCTTCTTTTGACTGTGCCGAACATCCTAGCGGCTGTAATCTGAGGTCTTTCATCGACGCTCCCAACACCAGTCTTCCTTCTTTCTTCTCCTCTGAATGAACTTAAGTACTAAGCGTTTTGATAATCCACAGCGGGTGTGTGTGGCCGTGGAAATGATCAATTATCCAAATTCGACCGTAAGGAAATGTAATGTGATGTTCAATTATGCACGAACCGTTGACATGGAGTGAAGAAGACCAGCTGAAATAGCAGGCGACCGCACACAGAATCAAACATTGAGCACCACAGAGGTCGACGTGGCATTGTTAAGCTGTTGCCAGTAACTTTTGGACATGACTTCTAGTTACTACACTTTATCGCAATGCGTTGGAACGTTCAAATTGATAAAAAGGGATGATAAGACTATTTAATGCAGCAATGATTATCACAACCCCTTCTTAGGTGACCAAACAATGACCATTTTGCTGTAATTGCAAATGCTGACATTGATATTATAATATTTTGTGCATGCCAATGTCAGCAGCACTGTGTTACTGCCTTAAGAGTTGTCAATCGTATGCAGCTTCACCCTTTCCGATGACTGTGTCAGTAGGTGGATGGTTGTGTGATTGGTGCTGAAGGTCCTCCCACGCTCAGCTGAAGCTGGCACTCCACAAAGGCAACCAATCCTACCGGTAAATTCCGGGTGGCGCAGCATATAACTTCACGCACACACACCAGACGCTTCAGTGGTCACGGGAAGGTACAATGCTGGCACTCGCTGCTCTACTCATTTTCATCGCCTCCACTTCAAGTATGATTCCATTTCGTCAATTTCCGTTATTTCTTTTTGAAGTGCCACTTTGAAATCACGCTATTTTACACAAGGCATAGCATTTGATGTAGCTCTAGCTGTCAAGTATCAGAGAGAATTTTTCGGGTTGATTTCAGTTTGGCATAATGTTTAAAAATGTTGAAGTAGCACTAGTGAAAGTAGATTAGAAACCGCATGAAGTACCTAAGCTATACAATGATTGAGTAGACGTGATGTGACAAGACTGCGCCAAAGTACAGCACCTAATTCTCAACGCTCGTCCTTGTCAGTGATGAGGCAGTGAGGTACCACTACACTTGTCAAGTGTGCATACCAGTTCACGGACCTTGATTGGTGGCACGATTGTCACTAGGATCGTAGATACTACTCTTAAGTAATACTGACATGATGCAGTAAAGGCGAGCCTAATTACCTTCTCTTAAAGGTGAACAGGCTCCGAAGATGTGGGGATCACGAGTGATTGCAAAGGAGTCGGGAGCGGTGGGCCCACTGTACTACGAGTACAATGACAATTTTGTACGCTCTGAAGCGTGGTACAATTTTTATGCATTTATGAACGCACTGTGAAGTGGACATTAAAAGACTGTTATGACATAGCAAATCATTCGATGCAGATGCTGTTGCCCTACTTTACCAATAGCATTTACGTCTTGGTGCTTAAAACGTACCATAACACATTCATTAGTGTGTCCAACTTCTGCATTTAGAGAATTGTTATCATCAACGATACAGTAGTGGGAACAATGTCAATTGGACGCAAGCAATGTTTGCTGTGGGGAACAAGGACTTGGGGCACGCCCTGCATCAAGGGTCCAGGTACGTTGATTGCGCTTGGCATGCGTCCATTCCAATTCAACAAAGTGGCCAAAAAGTGGCCTGTGATTGGTTGAGGTGCCTGACAATATCCGTAGTTTAACGTGAGCTCTTAAGTTGAGAGATTGTCACCTCATGATTGGCTATTCGCAATCAAGTCCAGCAAAATTCTTGTACATTACGCAATTCGGTGCATCCACCCATCATCAGGCTACGTTACATGACCGACTATTCCTTAGTAGGAAACTAATGTGATCAGTCTCGACTGCCCAGATTTAGTTCTTAATGCGCTTGCATTAAAGAGGAGGAGAATGTACACCGCAACTACTCATTTGAACTTGTATCCCTCGCAGGTTATGCTAACATCACTCTGCAAAACGTGACTGCACAAAAGATCATGGAGATGGATGATATGACCGCTCGTCCCAGAGTGGCCTCGACAACATTCTTCGTGCCGCGTTGCAATTTTACGCCACCTGCTCCAGGTAATGCCTGCTGCTTGTGTGATGTCAGTGGTGTAACTTGTCGAAGAAGGGAGTGGGAGTGAAGTGCACAGAATCGGTGGTAAAAGAGGCAAGGAGATCTCAAACTGAGCATTGTGTGTGGCTTTGAGTGTTGAATGATTGATAACTTCTGCGCACTTCAGTGACTCTTCCTCTAGTGTACTCACCAATTATGCATGTTTGGCACAGCTGAGCCAAGGTTTCATTCACCACACTCTTGTTTATGCCAGGTGATGTTGATGTGTGGACGTCGTTTCCGTTGTCGAGATTTGTCAAGGACACGCCCTGGTTTAGGGTCGATTTCGCTGTCCGAGGTGCAAACGGCGATTCAACGGTAAGCGTGTCTGAGGTGTCTCCGTCCGTAAACTTAAGTTTGCCATCGTCCAAGAGAGGTGCATTTGTTGTCCGACGTGGCGTGCTCTAATGTGACATTTCTTGCATCGTATTACGTAGGGTAGATCTCGCCCTCTAACTCATACTGACGTGCCCACAATGTTGCCACTTCGTTAGTGGATTTTACTTACCTATGTGTGTCACAACTAGGCATCTTTCGACATCAACTCAACAACGCTGTGCTTTTGGAGGGGAACTAAACTTCTGGACAAGGAAGCCGAATTCTGCAGTGAGTACAAGAACCAGTCAGTTAACTGGCGTGTTACTCTACAAAGCTTCCCTTCAATGCAATCATCATCATTTCAGCTCTTGATTCCACAGAACTTGCAGAACCCCAGAGCCACTTTACTTGTTCCCTCATTCTAGACAAGCTCTAATGTTTCTCCATGATATTTGTGATCGCTCTTCCACTTGCCCTTACTGAGCCTACCATTCATTCAACCGCCATTTCAGCCGATATGGTGAAAGATGAAAAGAGAGACTTGAGGATATTTCAAGGAGTATTTCGGAGGAAAACTAACGTGTCTCGTGAAAGCTTTGTTTTCGCTGGCCTCAAGAGTATTTTGACTGTGTCCATCGACTATTCGCAGAATGGTACGCAATCCTGACTGGCTCTTTGCAGTCACTTCAATTCTTCCCTCTTCATCTCCACTCAAATTACTTTGAGATTGTTGTGCTGTCTTTAGGAACATCGCCGGAGGTGGATGACTGCCGCAGTAAGTCAGACTGTCTCAATCACTCATCCTCTCAGTGTCTGTTGATTGGCGACCTTTGGCCACTCCGAGTTCGTTTAGCATAGTCACCTGAATGCGCAATGTTGAACAAGGTTAACCAACACATTGGTACATTTGACTGCCTATTTTGTCTTTTAGAATATGGAAAAGTGAAGAGTAAGTTGGTGTGCGGACTTTAACCAAAAGCATGCAAATCGTGTGTACCGGTGCTCTCATCATGCATGTTGTGCTACTTTGCCCTGTGTGCACTGGCATGGTTCATTTTCCATCTTCCAGGCTTTTCTGGTACGATTTAGCTAGCATTGTCTGATGTTTAGTTGACAAAACGAGCAGAGTACTCAGTTTGAAGTAAAGCGTATCGCTGTTCCTTACTCAGTTATGATTTGAGTTCCAAATGAAGCCACCTAAATTACTATAGCAATAAATAGCCATTAAAAGTCTGTTTTAGTACTGCACGAAACGCTGTTTGCACCTAGACTTGTCAACTCTGATAGCCGACGGGCCTAGGAACGTGACTAACAGTAAGTCTCGCTTCTCATTCCATGCAATCTCATTCCATGTGTGAGGATAGACCCACTTCAAGTACTTAGGGCTTAAATTATTGGTAAACAGGAGCCATGAGGTTCAACAGTAACTAATTACTTCACCATTGCACAAACCTCGTTTGCCTTGAATCTAGCTTCACTTTTCACTCGGCCCATCTCAACAAAAACGACTTCCTCCGGTAAGCTTGTACATCCAGTCGCATTTATTAACCTTGAACTACTAACTTTACCGACTGACTGAACCAACATCTGTGTACCTATACATCCCACAGGTTGTGCGTCGGCACCCGCTTTTGGAGGTGAGACACTCCTTTCTCTTGTTGGTTCAAGGGAATGTTTTAAGCGAGTGCTCATATTGACGCCAAGTGCTTCTGAATAGGAATTTTATGCACCACTTTACGTTAATGGAATAGGCACTCATTATTGTTTGCCTCCTTTTGTCGACCAAGTTAAGCGCATTCTTGCCCTAAATCCTGCATTATTTTGATGCATTTCCTTAGACGCAAAGGCCAGAAATGCATTATGAGCTCATGTGTTTACGCATCAGTCGTTCGAAATACTTTGTTCCCATTTCAGCCATCGTGGCATTGCTGCTGATGCCAATGGTTTTGTGACTGCAACCACTTGAAGGAGTGGACGTGACAAAAGCCCAAGGGCTACATTAACTCTAACACTCTACGACTTCCTTTCCGTAGCTTTTTCGTTACCACAATGTGTCTACAAGTTTTGCAAGACTAAAATAAACTTCTCTTCCGCTTCAATTCGAAGGCTGTTTTAAAAGCAACGTTGATAGTAGAGACAGCATCAATTACCTTATTCGTAATTGCATTTGAAGCCACGAGTTACAAAGAAGACAAGGAGCATCTGTAAGAGCAAAATGCATTATAGGTCGAGTGTACCAGGAAAGTTCCATTTAAATGCATGCAAGTCAGGTGTGAAACCAACAATTTGGAAAGGACCAACAGCTCTGCCTTTCTGCGATGCTTAGCAATCACTTATCAGTTAAAGAGTGTCCTCGCACCTCCAGTCCACACTTTTACTCTGTTTGAAGGCAGGTCTGTAGCTTTATTTGTATTAAACTCTGCGGGATTGATTGCATCAAAACACTCAGCCTCCAGCGCTTGCAGATGGGAAGGACCACAAGGATGGTGATGAGGACTACAATGAAAGGATCAGTGAAGGCACAACTGAAACAGGAATGATGATCATGACATGGCGGGAGATCACTGTGATGACAAAACTGTGCTTTCCTAATCTTTCATTCAATTTGAGTGCTCTTGGGACTGCCTCGTGCTGATGCAGAAATGTGAGTAGGTGAAATAGACACACATAATAGAGGTGCGTCGTAGACGTTTGCAAAAGTGTGGCAGTGGCGCCAACAACGGCACTTCTGACTCTGGCACAAACGTTGGTCTGAATTCCTTAACTAATTAATAAGAAGTATCTAACTGGAATGCGGCATTCGATGCTCGACAAATGCTCTAAGCATTTGAGAATAGCTGGTTGTTCAAACTGGGTTCTCACTTCCCTCTAACCTCTAAACCAAACAACTAATTGAATGGTGAAGATTGGGAGGGGGCATAGACCAAGGAAAGAGCACTTCCAGAGGACAGAAATGTCTGAACGCACCACCACCTGCTCCGACCATTCCGGTTGCTGTATACATCAAGGATCATTGAATGAAATGCATCGTGTCCTCGACTTTTACCTCCTGCAGCAACAACTGCTCACACAATCGACATCTTCTAAACGTGTTCACCTTTGATAAGCGCCACTGAAACGACTGACTCGAAGGCTATGAAGATTCCTGACAGCTACGCTATTGTCGGATGTAAAATGAGGGTAGTGATGACTAAATTACAACTTGCCGACCACTTGGTTGGCTGTTTGGGAATCACAAACCCACACACAATGGCCGACATGAGGCGGATCATAGTGTGGCCACGTGATGCCGGAGAATGGACTGTAAATCTAAGAAACCCATCCAAGAACCTCATCTTTACGCCTTCCAATCTACCGGAGTGAGGGTCTCCTCGACAGAGATAAACCCGCCTTCGAGGTTGTGGCTACAGATCGAGTTAGCCTGCTGCATAAGCAGGCGGGGTTATGACGCCTTCTGTCATGACTTTCAAACCTGAAGTCACGGCAACTTATGCCAATAGTGACAAAGATGAATCAGCGCGAATCCCTGTACAGTAATTGGCGAACTGCTTTGTTTGGAATTCGAATGGGAAGCAAGCTTACCCATATTTATTTGGGTTTTCGAAGAACGACTTTGGATTGTTGACTGTCTTTTACCTGCCTTGTGTCATGGCTCTACAATTTGGCGTTTACAGAATAGATCGGCAATGAATGGGTACGTGTTTGAGTCCATTATTAAAATTGCAAGTACATTCACCGTCACTACTAGCGACGAAACAGTTTATGGGCGTGACTTTTGTCAACTACTTCAGTCAAGAAATATGACAAGTCGCCGTATAAATTAATGCTTTTTCTCTAGTTTATACTTCAAGCAGTTTTGTCTTAGCAAGTCTCTTTAAATTACTTAACCTGTCTCATTATGGCAGCACAGTCATCATGTGCCAAATCGAGATTGTGGAAGCTCATTTCTCTTATGCGCTTCCATAACTGGGGAGAACAGGTGCCACCTTATACTTTAGCTCTCAAGCACGTCACTTCGCGTGACTTTCAAGTCAGATGCAGGTCTCAAGTTGATGAGTCAGTTGCTCCATGTCTTCTTAGCCAATAGCAGGTCCAAATCACATTCTCCATCCCCATTGGCCTCTTCGTGGACTAATCAGAGCAGCCCTGACGAAACCTGTTCAATCACGCGCGACCACAGTGCTGATACCACTGCATGCGTGTCACATTTGGTGAGGCGTCAGTGGCAGGCCATCTGTCTCCTTCTCATTTGGTCTCTTCTCACCGTCATTGCCGCAGGTATGTGCTGTGTCCCTTGCCTCCTGCCTTTTTGGATAGCCGGAAGTGCTGATGTTCCCGCACCTAAAGGCACAGTTATCAGCAGTGTGGATCATTTGGTCATTCTCCTGGTACTGAGGCAGAAGGGTGTGATTGCTGCAAAAACTTTCACAAGTTTTGCAAATAAGTCATCAAATCTATCTCCTTTTTCTTATGCTGCATAAGTAGTAGCTTTACGAAAGTTAGAACAAACAATAAAAGAGGTCTGTACGTACCTGTACATTGATCATCTGCAGTGCCGGCAAGATGGTAAGCCCTCAATCGGGACCTTCTTGAAGGCCGTTTCCAATTTTTATTAGTGAAAAGCGTTACTAGGTAACAGGATAAGCCTCTTCACCCTGCAGTGTTGGTGGACATACCTGCTGTCTCATCTACTTGTCCACAGTTGGGTGCTTCTCTTTTGTGTGCGTTGGCAGAGAACTACTTACTAAGACATCCTACAAATCGCCATCTAACTTCCATAACGCTGACGTTGAGTAAAAATTGAGGGTGTCGTATCGCCCTCCTGATGCCCCACCGGTTAGTCGTCTCGCGTACCACTGGCACAATATTTGTGGATGCTTACCTCCACTACTGTGGGTCACCACTACTTAAGTGAGGCCTCAAAGCACTGTATGACATTAGGCTTCATTGCTCATTCAAATCATTCCCAGGCCAATTCTTTCGTTTCATTCTCATTTTGGTTAATCATACACATAGGACTCTGTTCTTGTGTTCTTACTAAGCGGCGCAATCTTCAAGCCATGTCTGTAGCCTCTGAGCTCATTTGTACGACCGCGCAAATTCCGCCTATGTATTATGTCTTCGTAAGTGTAATGGAGGCCTATTCCAGCCGTAGGTGTGTATAGTGAATAAAATAACAATGCCAACCTCATATCACCTAAGTTATTTGGGGTTTTGCATGGATGATGGCTTTGCTTTTGGCTGCCAAAAGTTATCCAAGCATCCCCAATGTCTGAAAAGTGAGTAACTACAACCGATTTGCAGAGGATACTATGCAAGACGAAGAAGGAGGTTGTCTGTTCATTTAAGCGAGGACCATTCCACAGACATTCAAGCTCCAGAGTCCATGTTCTTCAATCACAACCACACCCAGACGTTATCAGAGTGGCATGCTAGTAAACAGTTCGAGTTAGAGTTGGTAGATCCTATCCGACATGATCCAAATCCACAAATATAGAAATGATTCCTTCTCTTGAAAATATGCACATGTTATGCTTTGAAACAATTTCAGCGTAGCGGTGACTAAATAATCACATAAGCTGAGTTCAAACAAAGCTTTTTACTCTTACTCGGGTAAGATAATGTGGATTTATGCAAAGAAGATGGGAAATAGCAGAAATCGCATGAGTAGTTCTGCTCATCTTCCGCACTTGTTAGATTCTATTCTATCGTAAAATAGTGAATATCTTTTGATAATTATGGTAAGCTTTGCTTTCAGGTCCCAAATTCACCTCTCTCTAGCACCAGCAGGCATATGCACAAAGGCATCACTCAAGTTTACTCCTGTTGTTAATGTACATGAGGCGAGACATCGACGTCCGCCTAAGAAGCAATTCCAAGACCTCGGTGGTAATGTCTATTCATTTGGCTCACTCTGATTGCGTTGACTTTGCTTTCGAAGTCTGAATCGACGATTTTTGAACCACACCTGAATTTGCCATCTTTCAATGCCAAATCGGGCAGCGAGCCGTCTGCACGTGTCTAGGTCGGGACGCATGTTAACCGCAAATGCTTCCTCCAACTGCCGCAGCTGTTCCCTTGTGTAGTTCGTCCGCTTGCGTCTAAATGAACCTCGACCTGAAGTGAATAACAAAGCATTTGGTAAGTTGTAATGAGGAGATGTGGATTATCCTCCCCTCTGAATATGGCATCGCACTTAGCACGTCGCTTCTACTCAAGCCTTGGAAGTAGTGTCTGTGCAAGAATAATAGACATTAACTCGACGTCCTGGTTCGCCTGCACTCTCCAATGACAAGCACGCTTCAATTACTAGGCTTGGTAACTACGATTAAAAATCAGTCTGCCCACTGGAAGCCTCCTTGTGTTCAATCTCTCGAATACAATACAAACCTGAGAAGGCTACTTGCATGCACTTTTCAAAAGAAACCCAACCTCTCACTTCTTCGATAAATGAGCAGTCCTCTGCTATCCCTTTATCTCCATATCCACCAAATTCACCTTGTCAGTTATGAGGCGATGCTGAGCTACTTTTGAGGACTGGTCAAGAACTCTTGCGTCAGGTGATTTGTACGTCCTCAGCAAGACCTTGATGTTGGTAGCAAAATCGACAAACAAGTCTAGTGCTCATCACATTCCTTTTAAGTATGTGGCATGGACGAACTGGTGTGATAGATTCTTACCTCATCAACCATCTCATACCCACGCAAACACACTTATCTGTGACGTCTGCTAGCTGAGGCAACTGACAACATAGCCGAAATACATTAGAGAATTGGTTTAACAGAGAGCCTGTGAATTTTATTCTTTGAAAACCAATAGGACTTAAAATGGATCTAAATATACGGCTGCGTGGATCTTAATCACTTTCTTCCAACAAGACGGAAAAAAAGTGATGTTATTAAGAGTTATTAAGGAATATATTAGAGCGCTGAGTGCACAAAGATCGAGTAAGTGCTTTCCCTTTAAAAAAAATTAACAATTGATTATTGCAAATTATGTCATACCTCTATTTCTCACCCTCAGAGCCACGTCATGTGTGTTGTCAGCCTCGGGCTCCAACTCACTCAGCGTTGGAGACAGTCGTGCCTGTTGTGGAGGCATCTCCGCTACTAGCGCAAATGAATGCGGCTGCTGGAGTCGATAGTCACCACATCGTTGTTGTGGTTGAGGCATCAAAGCATGGAGAAGACCTGAGTTGATGCTGTCTTCTCCCAAACTGGTCAAGATACTCGGGGCCTGAGGTGCCCTTTGGACCGTTTCCTATGTAGAATTAGAAGAAGATAGTCCGATAGGGGTTGTGATGGTTGGGGTTACTGGCAAGACATGACTAATGCAGCTCTCTATCATCCAAACGGTAGCCTCCATTTTACTGTCACCATGTAATCTACAGGATGTATTTTATGGAATTTGCCTGAGACGAAATCCTGAGTCCATCTTTCTAGCAGGTCGTACCTCAGCAAATGATTGAAGAGGAACTTTTGTTTGCAAGACAGAGATGTGTGAGCTTGCTTCCATTGCCGTAACCGAAGTTATCCATGACGAAGATGACGCCGACTCTCCACAAGTCGGGAAATCGTGTCCATGCGTTGTATTATACTAATCAGTGCCAGCAAAACCTTTGTGAAAATGGTGGAGTCTGCTTTGCAGTGATGTAGACTGGCGCACGGGACATGCGGCAGAGCTAAACAACTCAGTAGTGAATTACGATTACGGATTACCAGCTATGTAAGAAATGCAAATGCCACGGGACATGGCATTCTAATCTTTAAAGTTGCAAATCGGTAACTCTATTTCGTAAAAAGTGGTAAAACTGGGAGTCAATAACGAGAGCACGAGAAATTACCGGGATTGTTTGAAGTTCAGGTGTCACGGTCAAGCTGTAACTGGCTGAGGTGGGTGTAAACGCTGTCGATTGTCGGAAATGCCAAGACGGTGCCTGCGTTATCAGGAAAATGAATAACATACTGGGAGATTCTTTCGTCACGGTGGAGGTCGCAAAGCCAAATCGTAGTTAGCGAAGTTGCGTTTAGTTTTTGCTTAATTTGAGGTGGAGCGAACGGCATTTGCACAAACTTTTAATTTTCAAACATTCTGCGTGCTACTGCTCATAGGTTGCTTAGGAAGAAGGAAAGGAAATCCCAAGTATCTTTCAGCTTCCTCATAGGCAAAATTTGGCTGCTAGAGAAATGCGGGGCATTAATGATTTGCAAGCTGAAGTTGGAAAACAACCTGCATCGCTTGCGACGAAGCGCCAGTCGGCGGACAGGGATGGAGCGCATTGAACATTGGGCAGGAGAGACTGGTGGTTGCAAGAGTCACTAGTGCAGGAAGCTAAAATTTGGCATAAACGGTGCACGAATTTCTTCATTTTAACTAGGCACGAATGGTGGCAATTTAAGCTACATTTGATCGCGGTGCATGAAATCCTGCCCAAGTAGACGGTCCTTCAAATAATTCATTTATCATTGCAGAAGGACCAGAATGGTAAATCAAACTGATCGCAGGAACTAGAACATAAGTAGATATTCACTAACTTAGCTGGAGATTGTTGTCAAAACAGCCAAAGAAGGTTAAGGGATGCATTGAAAGGGTGTACAATTGACAGGTGTGAAACCTGTTGACTAGACCACCACCAAAACGCTGTATGATTGTGCGACTTGCTAGTGTGAAAAAGATAATGAACACCTTGCTAGAGGTTTTAGGGCTTGAAATGTCTTGCCATTTTAATTATTGGTATCCCTTCCTACTTGTTTCGTGGTGAGACAGTCCATCAGTCATTCATGGCCCATAAAACACACTACTCCACAGACAAAGCGGTGCGTGCCTTGGGTTGTGAGGTGTGCAGAGGTGTGTTCGCTTGATTAACTAATTGTGGAATGCAAAAGACATTCGCTGCCACAAGTTGGTCGGTCAGCACTCAACCTAATACACTGCGTTCTATTGAAAGAAAAAGGTGTGGGAAAGGTGAAAGAAAGTTATTGCCACCTGTAAATAAGCAAGTGATGCGATCTACTTGCCTAAATCCCACTACGATTCATTTAACTACTCTTAGCACCAAAATACTACTTCGAGTGTCGCAGATCCTCCTCAAGGCAATGCACACTGCATAATATTCGAGAGGTGTACCAGTACAAAATACCATTTAAGTCCATTTACGCCTGGACGGCATTTTGACTATTCCTCATTAGGCCTCTGCAACTGTCCCGCAACTAATGTTGGAAGGAGTCTTTGAGTTGAAAAGACGTGTACAAGTCGCATTCATTGTGTTGGCCAACAGTTCATAGCTTGGATTTTAATACAGGAGGAAAGAGGAGCAGAGTACGAAAGAAGTCCCGGTAAGCTAACATGACTTGGATACTTGCCAAAAGAGCACTTCATGAGATGCCTCGCATACTGCACGACATAAAAGTATTACAGTGCCCCACTTATAATGTAATAATGTTTGGAGCGAAGAAGATGCAAATAGGAGGGAATAATTTACATAGAGACCGGGCTTTACCTCGGTTGATTGCATGGAACGTGCTGCAGATGGAAGCACCGAATGGAGAGGCGGCAATGAATCTGCATACATCGATGCCTAAAGTAAGTGGATTTTTACAGAAATCAGATAAGCATTTACTGTGAAAGTCACGCATTCCTATGAGGTGTCATAGGCCAGAAGCAGTGCAAGTGTACCTAGCTTCAGTCTCTAGATGCAGACATCACCACTCCGAATTCAATAATTTGCAAGACCTGCAGGCACCTATTTGATTCCCTCGTTAGGGCCAAAGGTGTCACACAACAGCTAGATTTCCAGACAAATAGTATCACAGACGCCATGCTGCTTTAGATTGGCAAGGCGTTGTGGCTTGTACCAAGGAGGTCTGCAGCGCTTTGCAAGCTCGCGAGCACAAAGGTGTTGAAATAGCAGAATCAAGTCCACGAGTGGACCACCCCGTGGAATTGGTTGTGGGTGTGTGTGAATGTGGGCTTATGTGTATGCAAGAGATCATTTCATCTCGCCAGGTTCGCCTCGAAAACAAGATATGTTCTTACTTCCTTAGCATCCGCAGCTTGCGAAAAAACAAGTAGTTGAGAAGGAGTAAATTTGAAACATGGCATAGGAACAATGAACTCACTCGTGCAAGCGTGAAGTTTGTGATGTGGCGAGGTGGTCCTTGAGAGTCTGAGGCTTGATGGGGCGGACAAAAATAATGAGCGTCGTTCATCTGTAGATGTTGGTTTGCGTTCTCTTGTTGTTCCAGATACCATAATCCCGCATTCGTCGCATCATCGTCTGTTATGCGGCTACTATCTGCAAAATAGTTAATGTTTTACTTTACATAATAATGATAAAAGGACTGTTTATGCATGAAGCTTACAAAAAAATAAATGACGGCATTGTTCGTGGGCTTTAAAGAAGAAAGTAATTTGGTTAATGCGGAAGGTGGAGCCACATAGATAATCTAAATTTAAAATAATAATGTTAGTAAGATTAAATGCGAATAATCATGCAGCCCTCATGACCCTGACAGGCTTTGTCAGCACGTGTGGTTTGGACGCTGCAGGATGAGGAAGTCGCATATGCAAGGAAAAAAGAATAGGATAATAATGCATTTTGTGGCCATGGCGCAGACGCAACACCATCCACTTACTCATTCCTGCTCACTAGTACAGCTTTACAAGACAGACGGTAGTCCTTTGAACCGTTGGTTGATGTATACCCTAATGTTGTTCCTCATTGGTCTATCCTTTTTGAACAAGTACGTGCGTACATTCTTGAGCTGTGATTGGCTAGCTTCAACATCATCCAATCATAGGATGGCGGTTTAAGGGGTGTATAAGCCAATCATATATAGTGATCTCAGTTTGTCTGTCAGTCGCATAATTTTATGAAAAATGCAGAATTGGATCACGAAATGCAGTATTTAAGCAATCCAGAAACTTTAACTCTAAGCTTAGTTATTTTGATTTATTAAATAAGGAGACTGCAAGCAACATTGAGAGGGCTGATTGGACGCTTCAAAATGGAGGTAACATATGGAAGTGTCCGTAAATCGTACTTATTCTTGTCTAATTGCTGTTGATTGGAGCTCTTCCGAAGCACCTCATAAGAAAGTAAAACATTTGCCACCCGGTCATCCCGCAAACGCACTGGACAGACATTGCTGCGAGGAGCTGTCAATTATGGACTGGCCTCCTCATTATTGATTTTTAATGAACAGCCTCCTGTTAAGCTGATACCAGGAAAACAGTTGAGCAAAAGACTCTCTCCTTACGCAAGTAGGATGCTGACTTGATTCCTGTCGGTGAAGATGGGAGGGTCGACATTGGAAGTGCAGGAATGGGCTTTGCGCAGACAGGAACGTAACTACATCAACGGTTACTCAATTACAATACAAGTGATCTGAATAAGCGCAAGGACGGCTTAAGTAATAATAATCATGTTTCCAGATAAACACAATGCTGCGCATCACCACATGGAAACATTCGTTGCATTTTATGATTGAAACCGTAGCGGTGTGTTGTTGCGATGAGTTGTCATTGCAATGGAAGTCATCTCTACCCATTGCTAGCACAACTGTTATTTAAAGCAAAAGCACAGTCCAAATGTAAATTTTGTACTTTTACCTTATTCTCTGCCACGTAGATTTTAAACTTCCTTCCTTATGGCACTACACCATCGTTATTAGCACAAGCAATCAGGTCATGTTTCCAATTCTGGCAGGTTGCGAAATGCAGGCACCCTCAAAGTTTTGCTTCTCAACACTTTGCAGTAACGACTATTCCACATCAGCGTTCAGATTTGACCGAATGCAGCAAATGAAGCGGAGGGAGGCATAGTCATGATGTTGCCCTTCTGGATGTTGGTGATCATGCTTAGGATGTCGTGCACCCTGTGCTGAGAAAAGTGCTTCCCTCGAACCAATAGCTTTTCTAGTCAAACACAAAACACTAGTCATCGTCGACTTCTAACAGTTCGAGACATGTGGGTGCATATCTCCCAAAGAAACCAGGATAAGTCTTATTCTATTAGCATCGTTGCCACAGCCGCCCGCAAATATCACATCCGCCTTGAAGTTTGTCGATCGCAGTTCCTCGGTATTTTGTTCGCTACCGCATCAAGACTAATGGTTTAGCAGACATTTGTGTGACTATGATGACGAAGAGGATATGTCACGCACTTTTGATTAACTTGTCGAATCGCGAGGATGAAAAGCTAGTATGGCACACGCCAGTCCCCGAGTCCTGTGTTGTCGTGGTAACATGACTTTAAATGTCACGTACCACGTAGTTCTGACCTAGAATGATCAAGGTGGTTCTATTGGCACAGCACAATCATCAGTACTTCCTTGCCATTTGCTCACTACTTCCGAAACGAACGTGTCCATTCTTGAGGTCACAAACGCCGCACGACCGAATCCTAAGTTATTGTGAAGGATACAGTGAGGCATATAAGCGGCGAAGTTATGTAATCCGTTCCTATTGCTGCTTTTTACTAAAAATCGAAAGGTGCACATGTTGTCAAGTAATCGCCAAATGCGGTTTGTGTAGAGCCAGGTTGTCATCAAAGTGCTGAAGTGCTAAGAACGAGAGACAGATGGATGAGTGCAAACGCGCTCCTATTGGAGGATGTCCTTCCTCACCACAAAGTTGAGTGCGGTTGCATTCAGTTGAAAGGCCAAAGGCAGTGTGTGTGTGATGTTCTCACATTCCTTCCATAGGCTGTCCTTTTGTGAGGGGGGCCAGTTGGGTGCACACGAAGGTCCATCAACACTCTCATCAACTCAAATTTTACTGTGCAAAGAGCACATTAAAGTGTTTAAGACGTCAATAATTCGTCTTCACTGCTGTGCATCATCGTGAACTGGAAGCAAACATTGCTTTGTTCTCTGGTCTGGGTCATAAAACAGCCGCTCAGGTAATCCTCATTACATGGAGGGGGCAAAGTGAACTGACACATCGCGAAGCCTGACATCTTCAAACATGTCTTTCGTACAATCTTTGCAAGGAAGCTCACTTTAAGATCCATATCGGTCGCATAGCACCATCGCGTGAATAAGCAACAAACTATCTAGAAAATTAGGCGCGTTCACAATTAAGGCAACGACTAGGTCCAGCGAAGTAGACAGTCTCTTGCTTGCCGAAAGACCATCCGTTGACGCAATTTGCAGAGGCAAAAGCCCTATTTGTTGAGATGTCAATACTTGATCGTTTCCTATTCATACCATAGGCGGTCTTCCTGTTTCATGGAAATTCGTTAAGGAGCCAGTAAATCCGTCACGGTTGCTATGGTACCTCATTTCAATATGTGTGTTGAAACATTAACGTTGTACAGCACGTTAGCACAAAAGTGGGCGTGAATCTGATGAAGCTGTGCGTATGTCGAATGCTAGATCCTCAGGACGTAGTCAAAGTCTCGTTGAAATGTTGAAAATAAATAACGCCATCAACGTGGGAGTGAGCTATTGGGAATTGCCGACTATTCCATCACATCTCCTCCCACAGCTAAGTAGATGTTCCAATGTCTATTAGACGCTAATTTCGCATAATGGGAGGTTAGCATCCCTACCTCGGAAAGTAGGTTGCGGTGTAGAGGAATAAGCTGTTTCATTATGACCCACACAAATTAGTAACAGGCAGAATACGTGCCATGGGAAACAAAGCCAAGTACAGGAAGAGCTCGGAGCACCTTTGGGTCTTAAATGCATACCTATGAATCGGCTTGCTAACCGTCCGGTGCTGTGAGCAGTAAAGGTGGCTGTTTCCAAAGTCCATCACACACCGTTAAGTTGACCCTGGAGTAGCACAATCAGGCAGATAATTCATGGACATCTACAGAAGACTAGACGACCTCAATGGCGGCAATGTGCGCGCATGTTCAGCAGTGTGCCACCTTAGTAATGTAAAAGGCTAAAGGTGTCTTTAAATAATGATGGTGAATTTTTCCACCACGGCGATATTTGAACCAGTTTCTCACACAATTCTTCGAGGCGTTGATTTTATTAGCAATTCGCGCGTGAACCGACCTATGCGGTCTGCGGTATCGCTCGAATTCTCCTGCCTAATGTCAATCTGCCTGTCCTCATAGCGCAACCTCGTTCGCTTGCTAGTTGTGGGCGCTACGATGAGACAGCAACAGTGAATGCTTAAAGACGTATTTCAAAATGTAAGGCACTTCACTTCACTTCATTCTCTTACCTCTAGCCTGTGTCTCTGTGCATGCATTGTTGCGAATGGTCTGCGAAGGTGTTTGGGAGAGGAGGGGAGAAGGGGAGGAAGAGATTGCCTTCTGTCCCAGTCGCCTGTATTTACTGCACATCTTGTAAAATACACGGCACAAGCATGTTCACCTCAAGAGCAGTGAGAACATATTTCCATTGAAGAGACTTAATGGTCAAGTAGTGTCTGCTACACAAACAAATAAGGCATTCGAACTGACAACACATTATCACCTGGCAGTATTCATTCGGTATTACTTGGTGGTCTGTCCTGCCCTCCATTCAGTCCTCCTGTAAAACACGACTGTGAAGCTGCTCTGAGGGAGAAGAATGAAGGGGGGTGTATTGTCTGAGCGAACTGCACTCTGCACACCTAGCTCCTGCGAAATGCTGTTAAAGGGAGCTTTGATGAGACCATTGCTAAATACAAGTTCTGTGTACTAGGAGAACATTCACTTTGAAGTGAGGGCAATATTTTGCGTCCACTTGTATGAAGAGACGTCGGATGAGCTACAATAGGAATTGGTTTGTTTAACTTTTCTGACTTGAAAAATATTCGTGCAGAAATGTAAGGAAAGTTTACCTCATTTTCCTATTGCTTAGTCCAAAATTCTGGACTACTTTCTGCTTCACCACAATGACTGTCTGTCATGGGGTTCTCTGTTGGTCTACCCAAGAGGCCTGATATACAACTCAACTCACCGCACTGGACATTTTGTGGGTAGACATGCTATGGCAGCATTGTGGTGAAAGTGGATTCTCCGCTCTGCCTTAAATGTCATAAACCTGGAAATCTATGCATTCACTGACTTCCAGTGGTCCTCCATTTGGCTGATATGGCGCTTCCTAAGAAACTGTTCGAAACTTCAATTGGCAGATATTGTCTTCACCCAATCGCATTCACAACAATGAGCGACTCACGACTCAGCCACGTATTTGCCATAAAGATGCTTCTGACTTGTGTGATGGGCTAACTTGTGTGTAAGGGCTGCATTTGACATCCGGATGTGAGAGAGATGCGTGCGTGGGGTAAAGATGCTCAAATGCATTGTTATAAACACTTCAGCTACCCAAATCCCGTGGAGAACATCAAATGACACATGGTCAGAATAAATGAAGCAACGTTGTTTGATGTTGTCTAGGTAAAGCAAAGAGGCGTGTTCATTGAGGTTCCGCAGGTCGTATTTAGTCATGCAACCAGTGGGCGGAGCATACTCATGCTCCAAAATGTTGGAGGCTGAACAAAGGGAATAGCGAAGTGTAGCGAGAAAAGAAGCATACATCAAAACCCTGACTTCCACTACTCTTAATCCTGTTTCATAAAATCATTTTGAATGCATCCTAAGCTTACGACGATATTTCTATCTTCAGGCTTTGACTCAGTTCGTGGTAGATAAAGCCACCATGAAAGAGGACTCCAAGATGGTTTTTGACGTCTAACCAATAGTGGAGCAGGGTTTATCAACCATTAAGGACAGACCCAGTTGGTTTATTTTTATGGCAATACTTTGGGCAATTCCCACAAAATTGTGCATTGAATTCACAAGTGATAAGTCTCAGCAACTCTTTTTGGAGAACGCTCAACTCTGAAACATTAACAATATTTGTTTCTCATAGAAAATTAAGAAATGTTGATAGTGTTCAAATCTAAAACGATGCGGGGATGAGTCTTCTGCGGAATTTTAGAAGGACTGAACGACGGGTGGTCTGGATAGCGGGATGAGAGGAACGCTGCACGTGCACAAATGAAGTAGCAAAAGATTCGAAAAACGGAGCAACCCTTACGTCCTACAAGGACCCTCCGTGTCTACGATGTGGCCCGCACGACCTACGGGCATTTCTTCTCTTGAAGCGTAAGAAGAAATGAGTTTGTGCTAACGCTTCTTGCAGAACACGGACAAAGTCAATGCAGGAATGTCAGTTGGCAAACCATTGTTCTGGAACCAGTCAAGGCTAAGTAAATCAGATTTTAATAACATCAGAAAGCACGATAAATGCTAGTCTTCTCAATCTGTGTGCTCCAATGGGTTCACCGAAACATGTTAGAGGCATTTAGCAGGGAAATAGTGGCCTTAGAAATGACCACAACTGCCGTGATCAAAAAGACGTTCTTTCATCACGATGCTGACGATCTGTTTCGTTGGAGCCTTAATAACACGTAATCCGGGGCCGACGTGTCCGCTGTTAGCTTTGCGCATTCGTAATCCGGTGTTTCGTCTATGTGTGCGTGACAATTGCGTCGTGGAGACAGTCATGCAGACGTCAGACAAATAACAGATTTCGGCGACGTGGGTGTCCGGATTACCGAGTTCTCTGACCAGCGTATCTCACGGCCGACATTTCATTTCAATTTAGGCTTTTTAGAGGTCATCCTATTTATTTCGTATCTTTGACGATCTTGGCACCTTTACACGAAGATGCTAAGATGTTTAACAATAACTTTGCCCAAAGTAGTTGAAATTTCATGCCAAAGTAAAAAGGACACGCGGAAAGCTTGGCCAGCTTACAATCAGGCTACGATTTCCACAGTCGGTTTACTTGCGTCTTGAAATTCAATGATTCGTATCGTCATGGTACCGCTTCGCGTTGACGTAAAATTAAACACTGATGCAGTAACTTTTTTCCACCACTATGTTACCAGGAGGCGCAACTTGCATGTCTATCTTCCATCTCGCGGCAAACTATGCGTCCATAATAGTCGCTGATGCTCATGGCACCAGTCTCTCAAATTTTGGGTGGTTGCATCCGACCGTATTGTTATCACTACGGGAATCGCATGTATCATTGCTTTACCTGGACTCCCACTGTGATTAAGTGCCATGGAAAATGGGTTGCTTGTGTGAGTTTAATAAACAATTTTAGAATCAGCTACTATTGCAATCGTGTCTAAATAGTCTCCTTCCTCTACTTCGGTCTTATAGGTCATTCACAACCAATTTAATGTAGAGCCATTGAGTTTCGACATTCCGTTAACACCACAGTGAAGGAATGTCACGAACTATCAATCGTAAGTATCAATCACGAATTGTACCTTCTTCTCATGGATTGATCACCTTCATGTTATCAAACACATGGAAGCCATCAAGTGATTTGAAGTGGATTACTTTGAAGCAGGAACTGCGTATTCATAGCTTCGGCGCAGGATACCCGTGGTGAGTTCAAATGCCTTTCTTGCTTCTCACTTAGTCTCCACTTGAGCACATGCCCTGCTACCTTATTCAAGTCACTTTGCCAAGCGTTGCCACGTTAATGCTTTCCATGGTGAAGACACGACCAATGACGCATAGCTTTTACAGGACTATTTGACGCTTAGTAGGTATTATTTATACAAGTACTTTGAGCTTGGAGGCAGCAAAAATAAACTTTGCTGCTTGATGTTATCACTTTTTGGCAACGGATTCTAAGCTGATTGACAGTATCTCAGTCCCATTGATAAAGCCAAGTAATCGCGCTCGTGTTATGCTTCTTCCTCGGCAGATTTTAACAACGACGATTTCGACATTGAAATTGACGAATTCATCAGAGGTGGTCACTTGGCCATTCGGAGCACAATTTGGAACTCAGGAACCACGGTAGCAGTTGCTACGTTAATGCAGTTCTGCAGTCGCACATGACCTCAGGATCTCTCATGACGTATTTGCATAGAAATTATTATTTCGAATAATCTGCTTTAGGTAATATTGAGATTGGTCTCCAGTGTAAGTGTACGGCTGTTTGTTGCACCATATTCTTTCTAACTGCGCCTTTTTGACAGCAGTTTATTTAAATGAACCATTATTGCAATTCGACCACTTTGTGCACTTGGACAAGCTTCCATGTGAAACAGATCAGAAGGGCTCTCACTTTTGATCTTGGTAACATAAGTACTTTGAATTAGATGGGATTCAACCTCAGAAGACAATGATTGGCTAACCCTAAGCAGACCGCTCATTCTATAACCCTGCCACCTCCTTTTTCGCCCAATTAGCGTGAGGCAATATGCGCTTACCTCATTCAGATCTGACCAATCATATCTGAGGCCGTATTAGGCAATGGCGTGTAGCATTGTCACGTGTTTTAGCACAGATTTCATTTTGTTTGACACTTTTGCTAAAGAACTAGCATTAATCTGTGTATCGCGAGGGCCAACCACATCCAAATACAATGGGATTTTACTTGTTTACCTCATTGTTTTGATGCATTCTGATTCATTCACCAAAGAACACACATGACTCGTAAACCAGTTTACGAGGAATGAGTACTGCGTTTCCTTATAGTCTGGTTTCCTTTTTCGTTTTGCAAACACTCAAATTATGAAGTGAGGCGATCTTAGCTTGTAGTTAATCCATACGGCGCGCCATGTGGGCTTAAGTCCAGACCCAAGTGATCGGGCTTAGAATTCACTCAAACAATCTTTGAATTGCACAACTCACTCATGCAAAGAATAATTAATTAACAAGTTGCACTCGCGTTATGAACCTTGATAAGCGAATGTACTTCACGCATTTGTTTGCTTAAGGTGGGGAGCCCTCAGCATACGTGGCACTCGTGGCTGATTGAGGATCATTGACCTCTAAGAGCGAAACAAGCTTTAACCTTCCATAACCTCGTTTCACTTACCAAGCACTCATCCAGTAGATGCTGTCGATCTCTAACTACTTGGTCTGTTTCTAGGGCGCAGAACTAAGAGCGACATGGAGGAACGCTGAGTCCCTTAATGTGCATGTAAGTGTAGATTTAGGTCGCTTTTAAATTCAACTTGGCCGTAGCTGCTTCTTATTCCTTCCACTGTAAAAGGAGTTGTCAAAGCGATGGTAAAGACAAAGCGGTACTCCTGGCATCTAGTGCCTACTTCAAACTGATGGATGAGTGAAAGCTAAGATGTTGACTCTGTTCGTCAATGCCTTTGTGCTGATCCGATGTTAGATGCGTGATGGGTGGACTCTGCCGCCATTGTCGGTTCAGTGTTCATCCACAGTTTTGTGACACTGGTCAAGATGTCGGTCACCTTCTATGTCAACGAAATTCACAGAGCTTATCACAGTCTCAGCTAAAATTTTGCTTACTGGTGCATAAAATTCAGCCTCAATTAAATGCTACCGATAATCTTTTATTAAAGCCTTGACATTTAAATATTGTGCACTATTGGATCACATGAATAAAATGAAAACATTGGCACAGTTGACTGGCCACTATAGAATTTCCACCACGAAGGCGTCAAGGTGGCTATAATTAGTAAATCCTACTGGATTTCGGCCAACCTCTGCTCATACTGAATACCATCCATAGACGGCTAGCCTAACTTTGATTTCTTTGATGATCGCCTTCATCGACCGTGAGTGCTTCAAGGGAATCGAATCTGTTTAAATATAATGGCGATCGGTCGCATGTTCAGTTACGTAGTGCTAAGAGCTGCGAGGTCCATTGAGCTTCTCTCCACTTCATTTATTTCCTTTAATGGTGGCAAGACTTAAGAGCAATGCTTCCATATGTTGCTTGCCTCGGCGTTCTGGCTACGCAGGCACTTCTGCTACGTGCCATTGGTCCAGTGTCGTGACTCTTCTCTTGAACAGCAAGATGCGAAGCACTGCATGAAACCCCGCTCAAGCGATCCTACCTAGACCTACTAGGAATACCAACTCCCCACATATTTCTTGTCTACTCTGTCTGTTCCATCTAAAATACTTGAGTATACTGATTTGAGATTATTAAGTTATTAATAATAGTAATGACAACAAACACTTGATTTCCTAACTACGCATAAGCATTATTAGCATCGATTGTATGTGCTAAAGTATATTTCCATTGCCATTTTCAAAAACCATCTTCAGCATTTGCCATTCTTAGCCAGCCATTTGTAGCCAAGACAGTCACAAAAGATCTGTGTGTTGATGGTGCTCCACTTTGATACAGTTACAATTCTTCAATATCTGCGTTTTGAACGGACTAAGTAGTGTCTCGAATTTTTATTATGTTCCTCTGCTGATTTAACAAGGATATACTGCGACCGCTACTTAATTTGCCTAGTAGTATGCTCTGTGTGGTGAGGTCTGCAATGCTGGAACACGCACTAAGTAAGAGACATCAGAATCGGTGCCTTTATACAAAAGTTAGGCTGAAATCGTCAGAGTTGAATGTCAGCCTCATTACAAGTTTAGTTGTTGGTCATGTATTTCATGCTTGGTTGGCTGAACATTTTTAAGTAGCAAGCGCGACTATTGCATCAAACTTATGACTAGGGAAGCGCCACCGAATCCATCTCCTTATTTCCTCATAAAAATTGTCCTACATTTGAATCCTTGATGAAGCAATGCAAGCATCATTTATGCAGTCCACACTTCCCTATCCAGAGCATGAATTTGCAAGATGGAAGGCGAAACGGTGAGTCAGTGTATTTGGGAGTTGTAAGCATTATCTTCAAGTAAGGCTGTTATGAGAATCAAAATGCATCGAAATCAAAATGCAAATAGACAACTTGGGGAGAGCAAACTCAAATAAGCGTTGAGCTGAAATGCATGACTGTTCTCGTGGCTGATTTGCTTTTGTGTCTTAAATGTCTACACTCCTTATAAAACGTCGATCACAATGCACAATGCTTCACATACCACCGTACATCCAAGTTACTTTGCAGACCGAACAGCTCACTGGTGACCTTAGCCGCCTATTTGGTTGGACTTCTTGTGAAGCATTATTAATGTCAACGCCTAGTGAAGCTTAGTGCTGTGCAAATAAGGCATAAAGGAGTCAATTCTGCCAAAGTAATACTTTGGTTATTGGTCTGCCGGTACCGGTTATGGTTACTTGGGTGACCACATTGCTTTCCATGCTAAATAGCCCTAGGTTCATGTCAGTAGCCTCGTTGCCCTTTTGTTTGCTAAATATGTATACATATTCTGCTCAAGTATTGTGCCTTCATTTGCCTCCAAGGAAGGCTCACAACGCTGCATTGATGGCATCGGAAAGCAGACCCGTCTTCAAACCTTTTTATCCTAGTTTACACCACTTGTGGCATGTCAAGGTGGGTCGAAGTAAGTGCGTGTGTTATGGACGGGAGAACCTCAGGCTTCCCATAACGAAAGGGCTGAGAATGACGTTCACCCTCGGCATCTGCCCAGTCATGTGTTTGTAAGGAATTTAGGAACAATGGGAGCGGCGCTGGTCGTGATTCAAGAGGAAAAGTTCTGTTGCGGTGTTTCTCAACCACATCTGCATAAAGAGGCCGGCAATATGAGCAGATACTGTGTTTGATCCTGTGATCCCATTCACAGACCTGACACTAGACCAGTGTTTCCATGTTCACCTACGGACATGCATGGTGGTTAGCGGACATTTCCAACTTCCAATTCCGCTCCACAAGGGACGGGACTTTAGATCCGGTAGAATTGTCAGGTGATGTCACTGACGCTGCAGCCAATAATCGTGTCAGGTGCATCTGAATTTATGAGCGACATGATGACTCGTGGGTGTTTTCCTTCAGCACCGACTGTGTCGCCTTGACTGACGCAGGAGGTTTATCAAGTGAATCAAAAGAAGGGAGAAGCTGTGTAGTCCCTTGTTTGTTTGTCTGCTGGCTTCGGTTACGCTTACTTGGGTGGCCTTACTGTCTACGCTTCTCAACTATGCAAGCACTTCCAACTATTTCCTACTTAGGCATTATGCCTTGTTCTCTTTTCAGGCAAGTCTCCGGAAGCCACAATTAGCCATCATACTTTAAAGGCACTCGTCTTCAAATGTTTTCACCAGAAAATATGTGCTTTTAAAGACACTAAATTGTAGATTCTCCATCAAGAAATAAACATCATACAGAACGATAAAACTGGCACCAGCTATGGTAGATTGCTGCACAGTGAGGAGGCATAGTAAACATCTTTGTAAGACATTGCTTCATCGTTTACCAGAATGTCACAAGCAAATCTGGAATCCCTGTGGCTAGGAAGATACACCTTTAGACATTTGTGCATTCTCCCTCCATACATGGTATGTGGTTCTGGAAGAAAGCAAGCCGATTAAGGCAGATGGTTGGGTGTGCCTGGAACAGCTGCATGAGTGAGGTGGGTGCTGCAAAGCATCTTTACCGAAGATTAACTCAATTATCGCCGCAATGAGCCAACTTTGGAAGACTGCGGCGATGGATGGATCCGAGTGTTGCAAAATGGCCAGCATAAGTATTCAAGCTGTGGGTGAAAATCAAAAACTGATTGAAAAATAGCGCCACTGGGACGTTAATTAGGAAGGTGGAGGGTGTCGGTCCATTTGCTTCTTCTGTACATCTGCTCAGGTACTCTTTAAGCTAGTAGCCTTTTCGGAGCATTGAAAAGAAGAATGAGACTCTCTTCGGCAGGTCTAACATTCGGTTGAGTCAAGGCCGACAAGTGAAGAGGGGATACACCTCAAGGCATCTTCTTTGGCTGTAAGGATAAATTCAAGCCAAAATCTGCGTCTCGACTTACAATGCGGCTGGAGTAGACAAGTCATGCAATCAGGGAGACGCAAAATATTCAGTCTATGATGATCGATGCGGCAACGGTTAGTTGGCTTGGCCCTTTACAGGAGGCATTACAGTGTGGTTAGAGAAGCTGACGTGGTAGTAGCGTGTCTCTGATGGTTCTAGTCGAGGGTTGCGAATGATTTCTAAAACCAACAATTTCCACGCCCTAACTAGGGTACGCATTTATTAGCAGTAGAGTAATTAGTGGTAGATACTGAACAATCTGGGGTCCTACTGCACATGACCTTCCACCTCATGGCTTTACTTCGAGCCAAGTTCTTGTGGGGACTTTGGACTTGACTCAGCATACAATTCGCTCATTTATCTCCACTGATGGAACATATTTCTTTAAGATGCGACGGAAGTGTGGCCATTTGCGGAGCTTAACTACCCACAGCTTTCAACCTCATTACTTTACTCTGAGCCAAGGTCATGCAAGAGGTTTTGGGTTCACGGTTGGCAAAATCCCTCACTTTGTGGGAAGCATTTATTCAGGGCGTTTTGCCCTTTCCCCATTAAATTTGAACTTCTGGTTGAAGCATGAACATGTGTGGTAGTCAGTCTTCCGGATCCTTAGATGAAGCATCCCACACTTACACTCAACAGCGCTCTTTCAGAATCAAATAAGTTTTCTGTAAATTCAGAGAAGACAAATCACCAGCAACTGTAAGTTCGTCAGTTCTTTGCAAAGTGCAAGTCACGTTACCACTCGAGTTGGTCGTGATCATAAGGAGACGCCTATTCACTGCCCATCAGTCAGTGAACACTGGGTTGAGACAAGTTGTTTACGTCTTTCAAAGTTCAAGTATTTCTGAACAGCAACGGCTACTTTCGGCGATACCTGACCCCCATGATGATTGGTTCACCGTCCAGCCTATTTCATTGCTCAAGTTCTAATCCTTGTACACTCTAGCATTAAACTGCTTTCATGTCCACCTTGACATTTCGCAGCTCACAGTGGACAGAGTTGAGGCAAGGCCATCATTGATTTGAGTGCCCATGGCTTGATGGTGATGAGATGTTGAAGGGAGTGGAAGCCCACAGGCCGTGGTCTCAACACATAGCTGATTCAAGCCAACTCAACTTATTCAGTAAATTAGCACAATTCTGGTGTCAATGGGGTTAAAAGTGAATGTTTTCCATCACAGCCTTCTACCTTACAACTGCATGCAAATAATCCAAGGGACAAAATGTCACGAATGTACTGGTAGCAACAGAAGGGTGAAGAAGCCTTGTCCAACTTCATTTAATCTTGTGCTTCACCAGTGCAGTAACCTTGTCTATCATGGGCAAGTAGTTCAAAATGAGGCACCCCTGAGAGTTGTTACTCTACTTCAAGTGATCGCAGTCTCGCTGATTGGCATTCTTCACGACATCCACTCACGTTCGCTTCGGACACTGGTCAGGACTTAAAGGAACACATTTCAAACGTCTCTAAGGGTGAGCGGATTTCTGGTTTGGTTTGTATATATGTGCAGAAGATTTGTTAGAGCGTTGGTTTCCGGGGCGCTTCTACAGCAGCAAAAGTGGTTCGTTGCATTTCCGTTCTTTTCCGACACTTACTCTAACCAGCGCACTTCGACACTCTCGATCGTGGAACTTGTTAACTTCTTGCTGTTCTCTCTATGAAGATCCCACCAATGGACGGAGGAGATAAGGAAAGTGGGAGAGAGAGGCTGTGGTCTAGGTCGAGCGCATTTAAGCCAATTGTCAAAACCGACAGACGGAGTCGTGATGAGCCAGTGGATTTGACAGTTCGACACAGTGCTGGCGACCGCACTCAGACAGGAGGTTAGTGTTTGCCGTATTTACTTTCTCCACATTGAAGAACCATTTGGGTGTCTTCGCGATTCCATGCCACTCAGTTAGAAGCAGAGCAAACAGTCGAATGAGAAGGCACTGGCCGCAGTAGTGCCTTCAGCCTGACTGACTGGCTGTTTAGTTGTAGCAGCGTTAGAACTCTCATATCACTCACGTAGCTCTTGCGAACGACGAAGTTCCGTGCGTTACTGGCCGGTCAGGAATTAAGTGACGACGCCGACAACTACCGAACGCACTGAGCGGAGATCTATTCACATCCCAAATCCTACCCAAATATCGTTGACATGTGCTAATTCGATTTCACATTCTACAGAGGATGGGCATTATGTAGTGGCATCATCTAACACCCAAACCATCGCCAGTCGCTAACCCATTGAGCATAGCAAATAATATTTGGACTTAAATATTGTATTCCCACAGATGGAAGTAGGCGCACGGAAGAAGCAAGCCGGTCGACACCTTCCACGTTCCGCACGAACCAACTGACGATGATGGATTTCGATCCGTTCTCTGAAATGCACACTGTTGAGTATCTTCTGCGAACCATTTTGCACCCTTCAGATCCATTTGTTAATGAATTTCTTCGAAATTGGCTTCTACTGACCACGTTGGAAGGGGCCGAATTCGTCCTAAACATTTCCCGAGACCTCGCTTTATTCAATCGACTGTCACATGTAAATCAACATCTCTGCATCGGATGGTTTGCCTTCTTCTGTGAACACATACCGCGCATAATGGAAGAACACCCACATGCCAAGATGGCGGTATTTCCGTGCAGAGAAAACCGAGAAGTCTTCGTTGATTTATGTGCACAATTGCGAGGATGCCTTTCACAGATACTTGCCATGGGTCCGTGCCACAGAATGGTCTACCGCAAATGGAGTGAATTTTATCGTTCACTGTGATTTCCATTTTTATCTGCTGTATGATTTTAAAATTGCCATTTTCCCATTGTCTTTGGGTCATGCTTGTGTGTTTGGAGACAGTTAGGCTCAACGAATGGGCTCCTATGATAGTCAAGGAGCTCAGCTTAGAGCAGTGAGTGTGTGGAAACCACGTCTGCAATAACTTCACAATGTGGGTTGTCACACTGTCTTATTTGTCAGTCCAGATGTGCCGTGGTGCTTTGAATGAGCAAAACAGTCCAACGTGAAGAAGCGCAAATTGTTTTCTGATCCAATGGCAGCCGAGTTGATTTTAGTAGTACCAACCCAAATGCACTGGTGGACCTGGTCCCTTTCATTACAGATAAATCATGTTGAAGTTCATTCAGTCAAGTCAATCATTCCAGTGAGTATTCATCTCTCGAGAGCGTGGTGGCTATTTGTGTTCTCTGCCATCCACTGTCCTACTCAGACCTAATTCTGTCTCCGTAGATGTTAGCCAAATGGTAAAATTAGCTTTCAGACGGTTACAGTATTTCCTATAAGAAATACCTGGGTTTGGTTTATTTTGCGAAAGGGAGATGTTGAAGAGGATGTTTGGCTGTGAGAAGTCCTTGGTCTACAAATGCATGGAAAGGACGTTGCTGTCTATGTCAGTAATCTCGCAGTTCTTTACCACTGCGTCTTGGATCTATCCAGGGGTGCCTCGGAGCTCCACTATGATATTAGTGGTAAGCACATCGTCTTTGATTGAGCTAGCTATTTCCACAGTATAGTGCGGGACACTTCGAAGACTGAGTAGTTGCTGGCAATGGAAGCGAGTGCATGGAATGGTGGACACAGTGCCTATAAACGAGATAAGAATACGTTCCAAAATGAAGGACTAGATCCAGAGGAACAACAACTACTACTACCACTATTGGCTCTTCTGCACAAAGGTTCACGGGTCATTGGTGCTGTGACAAGTGACTGGCGTACAGGCTACGCTCATCAAGAAGCTCAATCAAGTGCCAAGGTCTCCGTCACCATAAGCCAAGATGGTAGGGGTGCTGTGCACTGTCACCAGGTTGAACTCCAAATTTGGTGAGACTGAGGAGCACCCAAGGAAATAGCTTGCGAGATCAAAATTGACTGAAAGAAATACCGATTCGCGAACCGCAAGCGAGTGCGTAGCCTCAGACCTCATAACTCGGCACAAACTCATAGGAAGACCATGTGCGCCACTTCAGCATGGAAGGACGACCCCGCCTCGTCTCCACTCGCCTTGCTTTCCTCTAAACATCCTCACAATTATCATCCTGTCATCTCACTAGGCAGTCGACAAGCCATATGATGAGATGCATTGAACTTGACACAAAGGAGTGGAAGGTGAAAATGGATGGAAGGTGCTTTGTGCCTAGAGCGAAGCTATGTGTTGGGAGGGTAGAATCCGCAGCTACCTCGTCGTCTACTTAGGAGAAAACGCTAATCGCTGATTGTAAAGTAGAACAAATTAACTAATAATGGGTTATTTAGAGCCCACTTCAATTCCATCTGTATTTAGAGCATCTTTGAACTTGCTTTAGTCACACTAATTCGTCAAATCATTTCCTCCAATGCAATGAGTGATGTGTCAGAGGAGACAATTAGCTGACAGAGTTAAGTAGACCGATAATTAAGGAGTCTGAGGTAAATCTGTCCAACTTAGCTACAATGTAGAATTCTGCGGAATGTTTGCTTCAAAGCTTTTTGCCTTCAGCATTGAATAAATTGCATCATTTCTCATCAACCACCACTGCGATGCAAACGATGCAGGTTGTCTCTCGGCTTCAGCTAAGTCACTCGTTGTGTACCACCGGTTTAACGCAACAGGCTCGAGCCAGAGAGAGGTTAAGGCTAATTCCGGTCTCCTCATCCACTCTTCAATTCATCCTCAATCACTAACAGTAAAGAATATCACCTTTAGCAAAGTTAAGTAGATACTGTTTGCTCCTGTCATAATTAGTCGAAGCCATAAACACTTTTGCTAGAAAAGGCTCTGAACATTCTCATTACCCAACTCAACTAACCGGCCATCACGGCTGCACTGTATTGTGCTTTGGTAAGTTCTCATGTTCTCCTAATCAAATTTTGGATTTTGTCCAATCGAAATTGATACCACTTCCTTTGACGCTGCTTGTTCCAGTATTTGGTATCAATTTGATGCTCGAATTGGAGTGCGTGGCTACCTAAGCATTGGGGACTTCATTTCAGCAGCAATGCTTGAGGCTCTAATTTTGACGCCTTATCAGACATGCATATCTAGATGCTTGTCATTTGGGTAGAACTCAGCAAACATAAGAATATGGAATCTAACAGGTGCCAACTGCGATGAAGTTGCTTAATTTTAGATGTAATCGTCTGCTGTCAGCATTACTCGTGGTCTCGATCACAGCCACTGCGAGTAATTACGACCTCGAAGTCGTATGACGAGTGAGAAGTCGGTTCGAAATTCAATGACCAATGGCCACTCATAGGACGATCACACCAGAGGTGAAGACTTGGAGCGGAAGAAATGTAAGTGTGGTATGCTACTTCATTACCAGAGCGCAAAGAGTCCAAAAGACTAAAGTCATTTTAATCCGACCACGATGACCAGATAGTGGCGAAAACCACAGGAGTGGAGAAAGAGGCATTGTGACCCGGACACGTGTATGCAGAACCGACTACAGCAGCAGCAGTAGGAGAAGGAGGTTGAACTTGATCGGCCACAAACTACACAAGAAGCGGCTAGTGGAGAGGGAACAGTCTGTCTATTTGGACTCAGGACTAAAGATGACTTTGAACTAGGCAAAATGAATGCAAGGAAAACGCCGTGGTGAATGAAGCGCAAGCGAATGACTCAATGGCTGATAAGGGAAGGCTCTTCTCAAATCTGTTGTGGTAAGCGATATTTCAGCTGATGAAGTTGTGCAAACAATAAGTAGGGATAGGAGGTCCCTACTCACAGTCTGTGGATCATTATGGCATTTTAGGCAAAATGCAAAACTCAGCGAGCATAGATGCTTACAGCAATGCCACTTAGCGCTTGCTTCCTTTAGTTCTGTGTTGATTTAGTCTGTGGTTTGAAGAAGATCCATTGTGGCAAAATGTGCTTTTCGAGAGTGACAGGACGAATGCATTGCGAATATCCACAGGGGGAATTGGTAGTGTGTCATAGCAGCAAGTTCCATGTGATTGAAGTAAAGCACACGAAAGAAGATGTCAAATGAGGCTTCTGATGGTTGAGAACGCGTCGTTGGCCGCATGAGCACCAGGCAGAAGTGGTCTTCTCTCCTGGTCTTGTTTCTCTGATGCAATGGGAGTGGTCCAGACGTTGAGTATTGTTGAAATTTAAATCACTATTTGCATTGTGTGCAGGGCCAAAATGGTAGTGGGATTATTTAAAGCACTTCGCTTTTCACAACTGGATGCTCGCCTGTGCACTAGAGCACTCACATGTAATTTTGTGTCTTCGACTCCATAAATTCGGCTTCAGTCATTTCACATTACCGTTATTTCAAACACGCGTTCAATCACAGAGAATCGCCATTTATTAGAGGAAGCTGAAGTTGGAAACAATTTGTGTTTCTTGCGACGAAGTGCATACCGATGGACAGAGATGGGGCGCATTGAACATTGGGCAGGAGAGACTGGTGGTTGCAAGAGTCACTAGTGCAGGAAGCTACAATGTGGCAAGAACGATGCACGAAATTCTTCATCTTAACTTGGCATGAATGGTGGCACTTGAAAATACATTTGATCGCGGTGCATGAAATCATGCCCAACTGGACGGCTCAACTTGTAATTCATTTATCATCGTAGAAGGGTCAGAATGGTAAATCAAACTGATCGCAGGAACTGCAACATAAGTGGATAATCGTTAGCTTAGGTGAAGAAGATCGCTATCAAAACAGCCGAAGATGGCCGAGGGTTGCATTAAAAGGGTGTACAAGGAACAGGCATACAACCTGTTGACTGCAACTGCAGGCCGTGTTCATTGACATTTTGCCACGATGCTAATCATTCTCTACTGCCTACATCAAGTAGACAGTTTTGTATGCCCAACCTCCTCACTTTGGGTTCCATCCACGATTTTTCAACGGCATGTGTGCCTTTCCAATCCATCAAGACTAATGCTGATTCGTGTGCACCATATTATTAGGCCCTAAATAGCATGGAATTTCGATAAGATAAGACAGGACAGAGAAGGAGCATTGGCAATGGGTTTCGCGTAGTGCCATCAGCCTTGGTTAAAAGTAATGAGATACTAGCTCGGGCCACGTTGCTGCAAGTGTTGTGGCAGATCATCAGCCTTCACGGACTGCTCGGAAGTCGAGTCACGATTCACAGATGTGCAGCGCTTAATCGCAGTCGCGTTGTCCTCTAAGCAAGGAAGTCATGACGATATCTGTAGCCACAGATACAGCTTCCAATTTTAGGTTCATAGCACAAACCTAAAGGTTTTATCTCCTTGTTGGGCGAGATGGCAAAATTGGTGATTCGGTTGAAGCACTCTTGTTTAAGTTCTACCTTTGATTTATGACTTGGTTGTCTGCAGTCGAACGCAAACTCATGAGCGCCTACTGAAAACTGGTCCTGCACACGTTGCCGGCATTTAAGAAGCCATCTCTTTCTTTTTTTCTAGACCCTTTATCACACCAGTGCCTTCTCACAATCAAAACCAATTCGCAAGGTTGGTGAATTTACATCAAGCACTGCCAATACTAGCCTCTACCAAATTTGGGTGACTAACGATCTGTTGCCAAACGCGTGGCTTGACTTAAGTTGCTGGTAGAATGGCTTCAAAGCAATGTCGGCACCACGGTAACCAGTCATGCGACGACTCTTGTGAATCGTGACGTTCATTTTTGTGTTTACGAGGGTAGGCGATAGAGGTGAGCGGATTCGTTAAATGCAAGACTTTGATGTCGAGGGAGAACGCCCGCAAAGCGACAGGCGAAGAAGACCCAAAACATGAATCCGTGGAACCCAGAAGAGTCACTAATTTCGTAGTCAGTGCTAGTTGATAGGTGATGTGGTTAATTTTGGAGCTTTGAACCACATTACTGAGCAGGCATTGGAGTCATGTGGATTGTAGAACCACCAAGTGTGATTTCACTGTGGCATTGAATTTCTGATGTAGAGCTGAGGTCGTTAAGAGCAATTTTTACTTTTTCCAGAGGCTGTTGCCTTTGTAAAGTGATAACAAAGGTTTTCGTTCAACATGGTGGGACATCAGCAGTTCATTAGGGTGGAATGCCTCCTTGAGTTTGGGGAATAACCCGATACGCATAATCAGTTGGCAAATGAAAGATGTGACGCTCTGCCATTCATCTCATATTGAATGACAGTTTTGCAGAAATCACCTTAAACAGCGTTTAAATGGATGTTGTGGTTGATCTTTTGTGGGGTGCATCGGAATCCCACACCAGGTCTGAGAATGAGCCCATTGATTTGATTTAAGCGCAGCGAGATGTTTATCGCATCACCCAATTGGCAGCGTTTTCGTGAGTGGGAGGTGGTCGTTGTGCAAGCTCATATGCAGCCTCTGATGAATCTGAGGGCAGAGACAGTTCATAACAAAATAATAGCGATGAGAATTGTAGAAGTTCCAACTTTGCCAGATCTTTCCTAGTAAAACATGTGATTTCTCAACGATTTGTGTAAACATAGACAGATCTAAATTTGACAATAAAAGACATCGTATTTTCTGTGATGGTAGTACCTTAGTGAGCAGAGCATTACAAGGCAAGTTCCTAATAACCGCATAATGTCACGGCACTTTGTACTCTCCTCAATTTCTCTACCGGGTCCTCACCTTAGCCTCGAACATCTCGAGGACGACAATTTAAAGTCCTTTGCCGGCGCCTGCAACACCAGACTTCCTTCTCTTTTCTTATCCGGATGAACTCAAGTACTGCTTTCACTGATAATCCACAGGGAATGGGTGTAGCTGTGGAAAGGATCTCATCACACACAAGTTATCGCACTTTTAACAAACACAAATTCGGATGCAAGAAAATGCATTGCGGAGTTCACTTATGCATAGACAGTTGACAGTAGAATGAAGAAGACCAGCTGTAGCCCAGACAGCCTCACACCGAGCCAAACATTTGACCGCCCAAGAGGCCGACGTGACATTGTCCACCTTTTACTGGTAGCGTATAGACAGGACTACTAGTTGCTAAACACTAGCACAACGCGTCGAAATATTAGAGCTGAAAGGAAGGAATGATGAAGAAGTCCACTGGATGCAGTATTTGCTATCATAATGACCTCTTCTAAAACCACATAATGACCATTTCGCAGTGGTTTTAAATGCTTGTGCTTGATATTCCAAGAGTGGTCGACTGATCCTTTCATCAGGTTTAAGCAAAATATGTAGGCGGCTTAACTTTTCAGCATATTTCGTTAAGCTAAAAGGCGTTTGGCTGCATGAGAGTTGTGAGGTTAGTTTCTAGTTGAGTAATCTTGCGCAACTTCACTATCATCGCTGAACGTCACCTCTTCCAATTTTTGTGTCAGTGGGTTAGGTGATTGGGTATGTGATTGGCGCTGAGGTCCTCCCACACTCAGTTGAGGCTGACACTCCACAAGGCAACCAATCCCATGGGTGATTACCAAGTGGGGAGCATAAAACTGCACAAACACACACATCCACCAGACGCTTCAATAGTCACGGAGGACACAATGCTGGCACTCGCCGCTCTACTCATTTTCGTCGCTTCCACTTCAAGTAAGCTGTCTTATCATTACTTTTCTTAATCGTTTTGAAGTGTCACTTTGAAACCACGCTATTTTTACACAAGGCATAGCACTAGATGTTGATCAAGTTGTCAAGTATGTAAAAGAATTTTCCGGATTGTTTTTAGTTTAACATAATGTTTAAAAATGTTACAATGGCATTTGTGAAAGCAGTTTAGATACCGCATGAAATACCTAGGCTATACAATGATTGAGTAGACGTGATGTGATAAGCCTGCGCCAAAGTATAGCACCCACTTCCCAACGCTCGTCCTTGTCGGTGATAAAGCAGTGAGGTATTACCACATTTGTCAAGTAGGTATGCAGATTCACGGACCTTGAATGGTAGCACAATTGTCACTTGGGACGTAGATGCCACACTTGATTAACACTGACATGTTGCAGTGAGTGAGAATCAGATGTCTTTCTCTTGAAGGTGAAAAGGACCCACAGATTTGGGGATCACGAGTGATTGCAAAGGAGTCGGGACCGTCGGACACAATGTACTACGAGTACAATGACAATTTTGTACGCTCTGAAGCGTTGTACAATTTTTATGCATTTATGCACTCATTGTGGAGTGGAATTCAAAAGGTTGTCATGGCATAGCAAATCATTAGCCCTACTTTACCAACAGCACCTAGGTTTTGGTGCTTAAACCGTAGCATGACACATTCAATTGTGTGTCCAACTTCCGCATTTAGAGAATTGTTCTCATCAACGATACAGTAGTGGGAACAATGTCAATTGGACGCAAGCAATGTTTGCTGTGGGGAACAAGGACTTGGGGCACGCCCTGCATCAAGGGTCCAGGTACGTTGATTGCCCTTGACATGCATCCATTCCAATTCACCAAAGTGCCCACAAAGTGGACTGCGATTGGTTGAGATGCCTGACAATATCGGAAGTTTACTGTGAGCTCTTAAGTTGAGAGATTGTCACCTCATGATCGGCTATTTGCAATCAAGTCCAGCAAAATTCTTTTACATTACGCGATTCGGTGCATCCACCTATCGTCACGCTGCGTTACGTGACCGACTTTTCCTTAGTAGGAAACTAATGTGATCAGTCTCGACTGCCAAGATTTAGTTCTTTATACACCTGCAATGCATAGGAGACTATAAAACGCAACTACTCATTTAAACTTTATTCCTTGTAGATCATGCTAACATCACTCTGCAAAGCGTGACTGCACAAAAGATCATGGAGATGAATGATCTGACCGCTCGCCCCAGAGTAGCCTCAACAACATTCTTCGTGCCACGTTGCAATTTTACGCCACCTGCTCCAGGTAATGCCTGCTGCTTGTGTGGTGTCAGTGGTCTAACTTGTCGAAGAAGGGAGTGGGAGTGAAGTGCACAGAATCGGTGGTAAAAGAGGCAAGGAGATCTCAAACTGAGCATTGTGTGTAGCTTCGAGTGTTGAATGATTGATGACCTCTGCGCACCTCAGGGACTCTTCCTCTAGTGTACTCACCAATTATGCATGTTTGGCACAGCTGAGCCAAGGTTTCATTCACCACACTCTTGTTTATGCCAGGTGAAGTTGATGTGTGGACGTCGTTTCCGCTGTCGAGATTTGTCAAGGACACGCCCTGGTTTAGGGTCGATTTCGCTCTTGGAGGCGCAAACAACGACTCAACGGTAAGCGTGTCTGAGGTGTCTCCGTCTGTAGATTTGGGTTTGGTATCTCGAATGAAACGTGCATCTGTTGCCCAACGTGACGCGCTCTAATGCGACATTTCTTGCATCCTATTACGTAGGGTAGATCTCGCCCTCTAACTCATACTAACGTCTCCATAATGTTGCCATTTCTTTACTGGCTTTTACTTACCTATGTGTGTCACAACTAGGCAACATTCGACATCAACGCAATACCGTTGTGCTTTTGGAGAGGAACTAAACTTCTGCACAAGGAAGCCGAATTCTGCAGTGAGTACAAGAACCAGTCAGTTAACTGGCGTGTTACTCTACAAAGCTTTCCTTCAATGCAATCATCATTTCAGCTCTTGATCCCACAGAACTTGCAGAACACAAAAGCCACTTTACTTGTGCTTTCGTTCTAGACAAGTCCTAACATTTGTTTGTGACATTTTTATTCTGCTCTTCCACTTGTCCTTACCTCATTTGATCTCCAATTTAGCCGACATGAATAAAGATGAAGAAAAAGATTTGAGGATATTTCATGGGGTGTTTCAAAGAAAAACTAACGTGTCTCGTGAAAGCTTTGTCTTTGCTGGTCTCAAGACTGTTTTGGCTGTGTCCATCGACTATTCGCAGAGTGGTACGCAATCCTGACTGGCTCTTTGCAGTCATTTCACTTCTCCTTTTCTTCGTCTCCATGCAAGTTACTTGGAGAATGTTGTACTGTCTTTAGGAACATCGCCGGAGGTGACGGACTGCGGCAGTAAGTCAGGCCGTGTCAATCACTTTCCTCTCGGTGTCTGTTAATTGGCGACCTTTAGCCAACCCGAGTTCTTTTGGCGTCGCCACCTAAGTGTGCAGTGTTGAACAAGGTTTACTAACATTTTGGTATTTCTGACTGCCTATTTTGGCTTTTAGAATATGGAAAAGTGAAGAGTAAGTTGGTGTGCGGACTTTAACCAAAAGCATGCAAATCGTGTGTACCGGTGCTCTCATCATGCATGTTGTGCTACTTTGCCCTGTGTGCACTGGCATGGTTCATTTTCCATTGTTCAAGCTTCTTGTGGTAAGATTTAGCTAGCATTATTTGATGTTTAGTTGGCAAAACGAACAGAGTACTAAGCTTGAAGTAAAGCGCATCGCTGTTCCTTACTCAGTTATGAATTGAGTGCCAAATGAATCCTTACTTAGGGGGACCCATAGTAACCACTTAAACCTCAATAGCAATGCATAGCCATTAAGAGTCTGTTTTAGTACTGCACGAAACGCTGTTTGCACCTAGACTTGTCAACTCTGATAGCCGACGGGCCTAGGAACGTGACTAACAGTAAGTCTCGCTTCTCATTCCATGCAATCTCATTCCATGTGTGAGGATAGACCCACTTCAAGCACTTAGGGCTTAAATTATTGGTAAACAGGAGCCATGAGGTTCAACAGTAAATAATTACTTCACCATTGCACAAACCTCGTTTGCCTTGAATCTAACTTTGCTTTCCGCTTGGCGCATCTCAACAGAAACGACTTCCTCCGGTAAGCTTGCACATCGAGTCGCATTTATTAACCTTGATCAACCAATCTACCGACTGACTGAACTAACATTTGTGCGTCTTTGCTTCTCACAGGTCGTGCGTCAGCACCCGCTTTTGGAGGTAGGACACTCCTTTCTCTTGTTGGTTCAAGGGAATGTTTTAAGCGAGTGCTCATTTTGACGCCAAGTGCCTCTGAATAGGAAATTTATGCACCACTTTACGTTAATGGAATAGGCACTCATTATTGTTTGCCTCCTTTTGTCGACCAAGTTAAGAGCATTCTTGCCCTAAATCCTGCATTATTTTGATGCATTTCCTTAGACGCAAAAGGCCAGAAATGCATTAGAAGCTCATGTGTTTACGCATCAGTCGTTCGTATTTCTTTGTTTCCATTTCAGCCATCATGGCACTACTGCTGGTGCCAATGGTTTTGTGAATGCAACCATTTGAAGGAGTGGACGTGACAAAAGCCCAAGGGCTACATTAACTCCAACACTCTACGACTTCCTTTTCGTAGCTTTGTCTTTACCACAATGTGTCTACAAGTTTTTGCAAGACCAAAATAAACTTATCTTCTACTTCAATTCGAAGGCTGTATTAAATTCTACTTTGGTATTAGAGACGGCATCAATCACCTTATTCGTAATTGTACCAGAAGCCACAATTTATAAAGGAGACAAAGAGCATCTGTAAAAGCAAAGTGCTTCGTAGGTCAAGTGTACTGGAAAGTCCTATTTAAATGCATCCAAGTCAGGTCTGAAACCAACAATTGGGAAAGGACCAACAGCTCTGCCTTCCTGCGTTGCCTAACAATTGCTTATCAGTTAAAGAGTGTCTTCGCACCTCCAATCCACACTTTTACTCTGTTTGAAGGCAGGTCTGTTGCTCCATTGCTACTAATCTCTGTGGGATTGATTGCATTAAAGCACTCTACCTCCAGCGCTTGCAGATGGAAAGGATCACAAGGATGGTGATGAGGACTACAATGAAAGGATCAGTGAAGGCACAACTGAAACAGGAATGATGATCATGACATGGCGAGAGATCACTGTGATGACAAAACTGCGCTTTCCCAATCTTTCATTCAATTTGAGTGCTCTTGGGACTGCCTCGTGCAAATGCAGAAATGCGAGGAGGTAAAACAGACACACATAATAGAGGTACGTCATAGACGTTTGCAAAAATGTGGCAGTGGCGCCAACAACGGCACTTCTGACTCTGGCACAAACGTTGGTCTGAATTCCTTAACTAATTAATAAGAAGTATCTAACTGGAATGCGACATTCGATGCTCGACAAATGCTCTAAGCATTTGAGAATAGCTGGTTGTTCAAACTGGGTTCTCACTTCCCTCTAACCTCTAAACCAAACAACCAATTGGATGGTGAAGATTGGGAGGGGGCATAGACCAAGGAAAGAGCACTTCCAGAGGACAGAAATGTCTGATTGCACTATCACCTGCTCCAACCAATTCGAATGCCGTACACATCAAGGGTCATTGAGTGAAACGCATCGTGTCCTCGACTTTCGCCTCCTACAGCAACAACTGCTCACACAATTGACGTCTTCTGGATGTGTTCACCTTGGATAAGCGCCACTGAAGCGACTTAATCGAAAGCTATGAAGAATCCTGACAGCTACGCTATTGACGGATGTAAAGTGAGGGTAATGATGAACATGTTACAACTTGCCGACCACTTGGTTGGTTGTTTGGAAATCACAAACTCACACACTGACAGATATGAGGCGGATCATAGTGTGGCTACGTGATGCCGGAAAATGGGCTGTAAATCCAATAAACCCATCCGAGAACCTCGCCCTTACGCCTTTTAATCTACTGGAGTGAGGGTCTCCTCGATAGGGCTAAACTCGTCTTCGAGGTTATGGATAGAGATGGAGATGGTCTATTGCGTAAGCAGGTGGGGTTTTGACGCCTTTTGTCATGACTTTTGAACCTGAAGTCACAGCAACTTGTGCCACTAATGACGGAGATAAATCAGCGCGAGTCTCTGTACAGTAATTGGAGAACTGCTTTGTTTGGAATTCGAATGGGAAGTAAGCTTACCCATATTTATTTGGGTTTTCGAAGAACGACTTTGGATTGTTGACTGTCTTTTACCTGCCTTGTGTCATGGATCTACAATTTGGCTTTTGCAGAATAGATTGGCAATGAATAGGTACGTGTTTGAGTCCATTATTAAAATTGCAAGTACATTCACCGTCACTACTAGCGCGAAATAGTGTGTGGGCGTGACTTTGGTCAACTACTTCAGTCAAGAAATATGACGAATCGCCGCATAAATTAATGCTTTAGCTCCAGATTATACTTCAAGAAGCCTTGTCGTCGCAAGTCTCCTTAAAATACTTTACTTGTCCCATAATGGCAGCATAGTCATCACGTGCCAAATCGAGAATGAAATAGCTCACTCCTCTTATGCGCCTCCAAAATTAAGCCAACAGATGCCGCCCTATACCTCAGCACTGAAGCACGTCACTTCGCTTGACTCTTGAGTCAGATGCAGGCCTCAAGTTGATGAGTCAGTTGCTCCATGTCTTCATAGCCAATAGCAGGTCCAAACCACATTCTGTATCCCCAGTGGCCTCTTCGTGGACTAATCAGGAGAGTCCTGGAGAAACCTGTTCGACCACGCACGACTACAGTGCTGATACCACCGCACGCGTGTCACATTCGGTGAGGCCTCAGTGGCAGGCCACCTGTCTCCTTCTCATTTGGTCTCATCTCACCGTCCTCGCCGCAGCTATATGCTGTACCTCTTGCCACCTGCCTTTCTGGATAGTCGGAAGTGTTGATATGCCCGCCTCCAGAGGCAGAGCTATCAGCGGTGTGAGTCATTTGGGTCTATTTCGTCGATGCGGCTACCCATTTGAACGGCATATTTGCAGCAGTGTACGTCTCTGCGCCTACCCCGTTGCAGGTGAGATTGTGCTGCACGAATTCAGTAGTGGGGCAGTGCTGGGTCACCACAACCCTCCACTTCTGTGCGGAATCCAAACAGCTGCTCCAACTTGTCTCCTTAGAGCTGGATTGATGTCGAGGCGATTGACAATAAATAATCCTAGGTTCAGAAGCGAGACCCTCTTATTCGGATTAGGTGTCGGCCGTGATTTTTATATCAAAATTAAGCTGTTCTGGGTGTATTTGTTATTGTTCAGTGCACTAAATTCAGATTTTGTCAAAATGAACTCTTCTGTTCACTACCAAAGAGAAAAATAGTTTTTCTCGAAACTCGCTGGATGAATCATTCCCTACTTTTTTGTAGTTCCGTGGTACGTTATAATTGCCCGTTCAATTTTACACTATTTAAAGCTATTTGTTGAAAACCTTTTTGTATTTTTGCTGCTTTATACCAGGGTTATCACATTTATTAGGTAATTCAAGAGCCCATCTTGAATTACTGACTCATTACGACGGCAGCTGGTGTGTTTTGAAAGGTGGTTGAAGCAAGATTAGTAGGCATGTGAAAGTAGCTGGATCATGAATGCCAACCTTGTCCATTTAAACGGCATATTCGCTTTGAAAGCAATACTTAATCATTAACTGCCCAGATGGCGGATAAATTTGGGCCAAATTTAAACAGATTTCGACTTTCCTTCACAAAGCAAACAATCACTTTTTCACTAGCAGGAATGATGGCGACTTGAATATCAGGTGCATTTTCAGTCCTGTTTTTAGTACATTTTAAGCCATCACTGCTTGCACTAGTAGTCAGGACTCAGTCTTTGACCATTTTAATGCAGTGAGGATCATCGTGGAAGGCAACGAAACTGCTGAACATCTGGATGCAGGTGGACGCTTCTTCAATGTTTCGAATGCAATGTTCATTTATCCATGCCACCTGACAGCGTTGAGGGTATGAAAGACGAACTTTACAACCAGATTACGGAAATGTCTAAGCCACCCTGCCCTCTTTATTAACTCCCTTCTAGATATCAGTATACATTGACCATAGTGGCATTCCACGCCTTACCTTTTACGACGTAGTCAAGTGGGGTGAGCTGAGCTGCGATGTCTGTTATTCTCAAGGTCGCCTCGTCATTCGTAATGAGCCGTCCTTTATTGATACTACGAAGAATGCGACTTTCTGCAGGTAACGAAGACAGTCACTTTGCTTCCCTTCAAATCGCAACCTGCACGTTGCCAACTGCCAGTAGCTTCGCCCTACAACCACCAACGTCACTCATGAGCGAACCACTGAATAGGGGTGTGTCAGGAGAGGCGATTGTATTTCTCCTCCTCTTCCCTTGTACGTTGTGACACTGCCAAGTGCTTGCCACTTTGTCTGTAGGAAATCATGTTTGGATTGTATGAATAAAAGCACCTTTCACATCCGATTCCTCGCATTCTGACAGCGTGAATGATCTGTCTTTTGAGATTTGACGATTAGGGTTCAACTCTTTGTGAGCTATTTGCTAGAAATTCTTCGTCTAGTGAACACTTTCGTGCAATCGTCACTTTGTCATGACGTTCCATACTTAGCACTTGAACTGGCATATCCAACCCTTCAGTCGAAATCGGTAGTTGGTAACGCAGGCCACCCCGACCCACGTTGCTAGTCATGGTCGCTTCCTGGTTCCCAGCCCAACCTCGTCTTCTAAACACGGAAGAGAGAAAGTCTGTGGAACAGGAGGAGTTAATTAGATGGGTGGACATTTTTTCTGTCATTTGGGAGACCCGTTCGTAAATGGCAATGTATGAAATAATTGAATGGGCCTTTCTACTGTGCTTCATAGCATTTTAGGAGATAAAGGAATTCTTCACATGTCTAATCTGTTATGAAGTATTTTACAGGATTGCGAGAATTCGAATGAATATCGGCTTTAGTAAAATTCCTTTTTAACGAAACATTGTTTCTTAATTTCCATTCTTCCTTTCTCTTTTCTCCGTATCGGAACCAAGCATTTAGGCCTCACAAATACCTCCAATTTACAGCAGAAATTTCGTCCAAGCGAATAGCTGTTGGCAATGTCTCCCTCACTTTACGATCTTTACGGGAAATCATGGTAAGCCTTAGGCAACCCTTTTCTTCATCTGTCTCCGCGTTGATCCCGCGAATAAATTTGTCTTACACGCTCAACGCACACAGGAGTGGAAGCACGACCTGCGGTTGGGTGACCTGGATCTTTCAGGTGCACGCTTCAGTCACGAACAAGGAGATGTGTGAAGTGCCTCGAATCAGACATTGCGGTATGTTGCAATGTAGATCCAATCCGCCTGTAATATGAGCAGTTCAAATAGCCCTATCATGTCAGTAAAATGGGCGAAAGGACTTTTATAATCGGCCTTACGGACGAGGTCTGTGGAAAACCAAGCTCCGAATTTCAACCGTCCTCCCTACCCAACACTTGGTTTCGATCCTTCAGTTCGTACCACCGATCTGCCACTCTTGATCGTAAATTCCCTTGTCCAATTTAGACTCTCGTTCTTTTATCATTGGAAGTCGTTTGTCCTTACACTAATGAAGTAATCAGCACTTCGTTCCTTGTATCTTTGCTTGTTAGTCTCTATCGGACCAGTCGCGAGCAAGTTCGTTGAATGCAGGGTGCCTTTGGAGTGAGAGCGCAATCCAATCCCTTTGAAATGCAATCATCTTCACCAGATCACGCTGCTATCAACGTAGCTTTATAGTCTTCCCGTTAGACTGAATTGGAAATGTTGTGAGCCTCGGTGAATGCAATAGTTGGTGTGGACTCTCGGTCGCAGTCTACTTTTGGTCTAAACAATTGTAGGTTTCCTCAGGGATAATTACCGACAACTCTTAAGCTACTTTATGACAAGCCGAATTCTTTTTGGCTAGTTGTCAAACCACAGTTATGACCGTACTCCGTGGCAGAAGACGAGGCGCATTCGAGATTTCAATCACTGGCTTGGTGCTAAGTTAAGAGTCAATGCCGTCCTTACAACTCGATCCCAGGAGTTTGCTTCGCTTGTGAATGAGTTCGAGACGTTTCCTTAAGTTTAATCGTGCGAAAATCGCTGCTCTAATTGTAATCGTTTCTTCGGGTAAAGGCAGAGAAGAAAGCAAAACCAATTGAAATCAAACAAACTTATTCGAACTTCGCCATCAAGCATTATCCATGAACTAGCCCACCAGTTTTAAAACTAAAGGTTATAGAATACGTTTGCATTTCTTCTTTCCTCCCTTTTCTCCCAAATGTTGTTAGCTATTTTTGGGCAATGATTTTGACTAAGCAATTGGCGAGTAAAGCGGGATGACTTTGTCATAAGTGATCATTAAGTGATGATTGATAGCGCTGTAAAAGATATAAAGACAAAAAGAAGGATGTTTCGAAGAAATCAAACACCGAAATAATATCCCCTTCCATTCAAGGTTCAGACAATCAGCATTGCTTTAGTGTTTTTTATTCTTTCCGCTTTTAGGAACGCTTTGTGATGTCGCTTGAGTTCTCTATCCTAATGGATGGGCTAACAACTCAGAGATTTCACATATTTGCAGCCACGAAAGTGGAAGCCATAAATCCGGTGTGTTCTGATTAAATATGATCACCTTCTCCTCCTTCTTGCAATGCGAAATCTACTAGGTTTTAACAAAATTCAAACGCTCGCTGTTCGACTGAAGTGAACGCATTTAGTAGAGATGGTAAGAAACAGTCCACTTATGTCGAGTAAGTAGCACGAAGGCGTAAATGTTGTGTGATATCACGCCTTTGTCGCGAATGCATCAAAATATCAAAGTGGCATTTTGATAAGCTACAATGTTGGCGGGTGGTGTATGTTGCGTTTAGGTCGATACGAGGTTGGTTTTGCATTCCTACTGACCATAGCATGTGGCGTGATCTGCGTGGTACTGTCGGAAATGCCGAACATTCTACAATCTTTCCTGCAGCACAACACCCAACCACCACTGCTACCACTTAATGGTACAAAGTACTCTATTCTACCTGCCAACCACTCTCAGTCTCACCGACTTCCTCTATGGTGCACCGTAAAATAAGCGGTGTTCTTAGGTGGTAATGGAAGTGGCGTCAACTGCCGTACCAGGAGACACTTTTACTCTCTTGTGGTTCGGTCTGATTCTTAGCTGCTTTGTTGTTTGTTCTATTCCAAAGCAGCAGCAAGATAGCTTGCCTATTACTAAGCCCTCAGTGAGTTAGCTTATGAATAGTCCAGTAGGCTTCTACCGTTGTGGGCTGTTTAAAAATGTTCTACAAGTCCATCACCAACATTCAAATTGATAGTCTTATGGCCAATCACCTATACGGTCTTACGCATTTCTCCAACAGCAAGAAATCTGTTTCTAACAGGCAAATGAGTAGGCGAAACCGAATCTCAGGTTATTTACCCATACTGGGGTTGAGTTAATGTCTCCCATTATCGTTTGAATGAAAGTCTCCAAGAAACTACAACTGTCAATTATCTGCTAAACCATGCAAACGTCTCAATGAATCGAATTACGCACCACAAAGTGCAGACAAAAGTCCACACAACGTCACATTATGTTCGAATTTCAGTAACATGTAGATGAGGCCAAAGTGATTACAATCCACTAAATAGAAATTCGAAACATTAGCTGATTATCAAACCGCTTGTTTGGTCATTTGTTTGCTCATCAAGCATTCAGCTTGCAGAGTAGCGCAGCGTGAGCAGAAGCCGGGGTTTAGCACAAGAAATGGCCTTAAATTGCACATCTAGAAACCAAGGAGGGAGAAGTAGTCAGTCGCTCCATCACTGCCGACCACTCGTATGCATGAACGAGGATCTGCTGAATGACTTGGACTCACTTATGGCCATATTCGGTCATTCGCATTGGTATATAAGTCGACTGATTCGCGAACACTTTTTGTTTCGCATTAAGTCTTCGCTTCGCTGGTATTGTGCCTCTCAATCTGTTTCGGTTACATGGTGTCCACTTCCATGCAGCAGTTTTGCGACGGTGAAGGCTGCGCTCATTGACTGCGAAGTAAGCAAAGTGATTTAGGAATAAGAACTACGGATCCATAACAGCTCTCTCTGTAACAATCAGGCACTGAACTTGTGCATGAAAATGAAGTACGCACAAATCGGTGGTAAATGAGCGTCTTTCAAATCCGAACCGCCAAACGCAAATCACTGCGAAGTGAGAGGTTGGTGATGAATCGGAACAGTAAGCAATGATGATGATCCCTTCGAGATGGCCTCAACATCTTCCACAAAATCGTACAATTAATTTGCTCATCCGCAACCAGCAAGCCAACTTCTCGACTTCGGATGATCGTTGTCGCATGATTGTCGCATCCTCCATCAGAATGACTTGGATTATTTAGCTCACTTTGTCACATACATTAGCAGCCTGCCCGTGATGTGTGGCATTCAGCGAATGTTCTAGGAAATGCTGTTGACTTCGTTACTACAGGGTTGCGATGAGAAAACCTTACATATTCATATGCTGGTGTAGCAGCAGGCGTTGTGGAAGTATCCGCGACCACAGAACATCGGTGAGATTCACTGATATTCAGCTTGTCAACGAGTAGTGTGCGTTACTGTATCCGCCGAATCAAAGTTCTTCTGACACACTAATTACTGCTGCCTCTTCAGCTTCATAGCAAAACTCTGTATCAAGTACGTTCCATCATCAGTCTGCAAGTTTCCAGAGACTTGTCCGTCGTGTGTTTGCTTTAGTCCCCGCAGATTGCATGCTGGCAGTAAAATGGAGGCTACCGTTGGGATGATAGTCGAAGTGCAACTCAGCCGAAAGCTGAATTGATCATGTCTTGTCATCTACCTCAACCATCACCACCTCCCATTGGTCCACGTCCTTTGCCCAATTCCACATAGGAAACAGTTCAAAGAGCACCTCAGGTCCCAAGTATATTTACTCCTCGAACGCGATATGTCTATAACAATTTTGGGCAAGACATCATAAATTTAGGCCTTCTATGTGATGCAATACTCCAACCACAACAACAATGTCGTGACCATCGATGCCAGCATCCAAATCCATTTGTGTCAGTAACGGAAATTCCTTCACAGCAAGCACAACAGTCTCCTAACCTGAGTGAGTTAGAGCCCGATCCTGACATTATGTAGCCCTAAGTGCGAAGAACAGAGGTACGAAATAATGCACAGTAATCAAAAGTTGATTTTGTTGAGTAAGTGCACTTACTCGATCATTTTGCATTTTGCGCTCTAATACATTCCTTGATTACTCTCGGAGACATTTCGACTAGCTGGGCCGAGTTGTGCTGTGGTTGACACAGCCTTTCAGCCGTCTTGTCGGAAAGAAGTGATTGAAACCTCCACAGCCTTGCATTTAGATCTCTTAAAGTCCAATTACTATAGGATGGCTTAATGGTACTTACTGCTTAATGAACCGTGTGGGTGGCTAGATTAACTATATAGCTGGGAACATGACAAACACACCATTCAGATCCAGCATCGAGGCCATTATTCTAATACTGAGCCAAAATAGGTGTCATTGCTGCAAAAACTTCCACAAATTTTACCAAAGCATCGTAAATCTATCTCCTTTTCCATCGCAAGTATGTGTGGATAGGATAACCTATTGGACAGGTAGAGTTTTTAAGAAGGTCGCAACAAACAATAAACGAAGTCTGTACTTACTTGTGCATTGATCATCTGCAGTGCCGGCAAGCTGGTAAACCCTCAATTGGGACCTTCCAAAGGACCGTTTTCGCTTTTCCATTGGTAAAGAGCCTTACTATGTAGCATGATAAGCCTTTTTACCCTACTTGCTGCCTCATAGACTGATCTACAGTTGGGTTCTCCTCCTTTGTGATTGTGGGCAGAGAACCACTTACTAAGGTATCCTGACAACTGCCATTTAACTTCCAATGTGCTGTCGTTCGACAAATTGCCGGAATAGATGTGTGACTATAAGGACACATCTGTCTCGATGGCTTCTACCTTGGGTCTGCGAAGTACATGGGCCTTGAAGGCCTCCAGCCTTCCTTCAAATCATTTGTGACTGCTAACTCTTACTACTGTGGGTTGCTACTACATAGGCGAGGCCTCAATACACTGCATAACATTGTCTCTCATTATCCATTTAAACCATTTACAGGCTGATGTATTCGTTTCTTCTCTTTTTGGCTAGGCGGACATTTAAGGCTTTGCCCTTGTATTTTTACTAAGCGGTGCGGTATTCAAGCCATGCCTGCAACCTCTGATCCTTTTTTGTACACTAGCGTGGGATTGACTGGACAGTTACGTCAACTTGATTCTAACAAGACTAAATCATCCTTCTCTAGGCAAGATAATGTGAAATTATATGGGTTATATGAGACTTAACAGAAATCCTACGACTAGTTTTGCTCATCTTCCGCAATTGTCGAATTGACGTCTTCTCACGGGCCTCTACCTTGCTAGGGAGTTGAGGGCTTGAACCCTCTTGCAAACTCAAACATTAGTATCTCTTCCTACTTATGCTGTGGTGAGACGGTCTATCAATTGTATGCGGCTCATGAAGCACACTGTCGTGAAGGCGGAATGGTGCGTGCCTTGGACTGTGAGGTGGGTAGAGGTGTGTTTGTCTGATCAAGTACTAGAGGAATGCAAAAGCCGTACGCTGTCACAAATCGGTCAATTAGCGCTCAGCATAACACACCGCGTTCTCGTAAGAGACAGAGATGAGGGGAAAGGCTGAAGCAATTTATTATCGTCTGTAAATATGTAGGCGATGCGACCTGCTTGCCAACATTTTACTATAGTATATTTGGTAACTTTCACCCCAAAATACTATACAAACTCTCACTGATCCCCCTCAAGGCAATGCATAGTTTCTAATTTTCAAGTGGTGTACTAGCATATATTTCTAGTCAATCTCTGTTACACCTGGACGGCAAGTTTGGCTACCGCTCATCAGGCCTCTGCAAATGTCTTGCAACTAATGTTGGAAGAGGTCGTAGCATCTTAGAATCGACCAAGCCAATCACGCTATGCAGAGAAGATGTGCACAAATCACTTTCATTGCGTTAGCCAAGAGTTCATGACGCGGGACATGAAGCGAGATGATTGTGGAGCCTTTGATGCAGGCAAACAAAACCATTTCATGAGGTGCATCGCATACTGCGCCTTAGGGGAGTAGTAAAGTCCCCTACTTAAAATGCAATAATTTTTGGGACCAAAAAATGCAAATGGGATGGGATGATTAGCAAAGAGATCAGGCTTTACCCCTGTCGATTGCGTGGAAGGCGCTGTAGATGGACACGTAGAATAAAGAGATAGCATTGCACCTGATTTTATTGGCGCCTAAATTGAGCGCATTTTAACAGAATCCAGATAAAAACTTATTGTTCGAATCACGCATTTTTATCAAGTTTCATAGCCTAAAAGCACCACAAGTTTACTTAGCTTTAGACTCTAGATGCTGACATCAACCTAATCATTCAACGACACCACTCCTGCCTCATTGTTATGCAAGACTTGCAGGCACATTTTTAATTCCGTTTTTTAGGGACCAGGGTGGTTTATTCTATGCATGATGTCGCGCAGCAGCTAGGTTTCCAAACAACTAGTACTTTACAGACACCATAATGCATTGGGCTGGAAAGGCGTTGTGGCTTGTGAGCACAAATGTGTTGAAATAGCAGAATCGAACCCAGGAGCGGATTATCTCGTGAAATGGGGTGTAGATGTTTTCGAATGTGTGCTTATATGTATGCAAGAGATCATCTTTCATCTTGCCATCTTCATCTGGCAGACTAGAGAAAATTAAAGAGTAAGCAAAATTCATGCTTTTAGGCATTCGCAAATTGTAATGATACAAGTGGTTAAGAAGGAGTAAATTTAAAATAAGGCAGTGAATGGATGAACTCACTTCGACAGGGGCGAGGTTTGTGAGGTGGTTGGGTGGTGCTTGGGAGTCTGAGGCTTGATGGGCCGGACAAAAGTGATTAGCGTCGTTCATCGGTAAATTCTGGTTTGTGCTCTCTTGTTGCTCCAGATATCATAATTTCGTAATCGTTGCATCAACATTTGCTATGCTGCTGCTATCTGCACAAAAGGCTACAAAAGCTAGCGTTTTGTTTTGCATACTTGTGGTTAAGAGCCTGCTTGCACATGAACTTTGCGGAAAAATAAGTTGGCTAATACGCTAGGCGGGATCACATAGATAATCTAGCTCAAAGCAATCTTTCAGCCTGATTAAGCGTGGCTAATCGTGCAGCCCTCATGACCCTGGCAGGCTCAATCAGCACGTATAGGTTAGACGCTGCAGGATAAGGAAGTTGCATTCGTAGAAAAATAAAAATCGGATTAGGGAAGCGTCCTGTGGCCATGTCGCAAACACAGCACGATTCACTTGCTCATTTCTGCTCACTGGCACAGCTATACGAGACAGATGGTACTCCTTTAAACCATCGGTTTTTGTAAACCTAAATGTTGTTCCTTATCGGACTAATTTTTTAAAATGAGTGTGTGCGTTCATTCTCGAGCTGTGATTGGCGATCGTCAACGTTATCCAATCACAGGATGGCGGTTAAGGGGGTGTATTGGCCAATCGTTGAGTGATGGGAATTGACCCATAAGTCTCAGAATTTGCAAAGATAATATAGAACTTGGGCACGAAATGCAATTTCCAAGCAAAGAAAATGCTGTACCTGTAAAACCTAATTGTTCAGACCCATTAACTGAGGGGAATACTGTCAACATCGAGAAGGTTGATCAGTCGCTTCGAAATGGAGGTAATATGAGGAGGTATCTGTAGATCACGATCATTCTTGCCTGATTTTTGTTGGAATAGTGATGTTTTGAACTACCTAGTAAGAATAGAGAATATTTAGGATTCGGTCTCTCCACAAACGCACAGGATTGACACCACTGCATGGGACTAATAGTTAGGAATTGGCTTCCACACTGGTAATTTTAAAGGAGTTTGGTAAAAGATTCAATTTCCTTAAATAGAACGTCGACCTAATTCTTGTTAACGCGTATGGGAGGATCGGCATTGGGAGTGCAAGAATGGGCTTCACACAGATGGGGACGTAACTACATCAACACTTACTTAATTACAATGCAAGTGATTTTGAAAGGCGAAAGGACAGCCTAGTTCGTAATCATTCTTTTCTCGCATAAACACATTACTGCGCATCACCACGCGGAAACATTAATTCCATCCTATCGTGGAAGCCGTGGCAGTTTATGTCGCGATGCGTTGTTAATGCAATGGAAGTCATCTTTCTCTATTCCTAGTACCTACTTTGATTCAAAGTAGAAGCACAGTCCACTTACGAATTAAGTGCTTCTCCCTTAGCCTCTTCCACGAAGGGATATTTATGTTTCGTTTTTAACGATATTAACATCAGCAATCAGGCCACCGTGCACCGATCCCACTGCTAGCAAGGGCATCATGCTCTCCTTGAGGTGTATTTATCGGTGTTCCTTGGCAGTTGGTTCCACTATAGTGCCAAAACCTACTGTTTAGCAGACATTTTTGTTACTATGCTAACCGTGGGGCTATGCCACGCACTTTTGTTTAAATAATCGGATCACGAAGATGAAAAGCCAGTATCGCACATGCCAGTCCCCGAGTCCTGTGACATGACTTTAAATGTCACGTACCATGTAGATCTGGCCAATAATGATCATGAGGTTTCCATTGGGACAGTGTGATCATCAGCGTTCCATTACCGTTTGCTCATTAATTTCGCGGTGAACTTGGTCACTTTTGATGCCACGAAACCATGTAATTAAACTTCATATTGTTGTGAATGATGCAGTGAGATATACAAGCGACGAAGTTTTCTACTATTGCTACTTTATCGCTTTTGGTGAAAACCGGATTGTACACAAGTTGTCAAGTAATCCCCGAATGCAGTTTGCGTAGAGCCAGGTTGTCATTAAACTACTGAAGTACTAAGAAGAAGACACAGGTAAATGAGTGCAAACGCGCTGCCAATGGAAAAGTCTGCCCTCACTACAAAGCTCAGCTTAGTTGCTTTCAGGTGAAAGGCATGAGGCATTGTATGTGATGTTCCCACATTTTTTCCATAGCCCGCCCATTTGTATGGGGTTTTTTAGGTGCAGAAGAAGGTCCACTAACACTCGCATCGGTCCAAATTCATTTGTGGAAAGAGCACATTAAAGCGTTTAAGACTTTATTATTTCTTCTTTAATTCTGCGCACCATCGTTTGCTGAGAGCAAACATTGCTTTGTTCTCTGGTCTGGGTTATAAAACACACACACGAGTTTCCTTCATTACATGAAGGTGACCTAATGAACCGGCACAGCATAAAAACCTGACATTTACAAACATGTAACTCATTCAATCGTTGTGAGGAAACTCACTTTAAGAGTGCATCGGTCATTCAGCAACACTGCGTAAAAAGCAAAAGAATTTTTAGGGAGTTAATGGGTCAACGACTAGGTCCAGCGGAGCAGATAGTCTCCTGCTTGCCGAAAGAACACTTGCTGACACAAATTGCAGAGCCACGAATTCCATTTGTTTGCATCTAGAATCAGTGCTACGATATCAATGCTTGATCATTTCCTATTTCTAGTGCGAACAGTCTTCTCAAACAATACAAGTCTGAGAAGTCCGTCACAGTTGCTATGGCACCTCACACCAATTTGTGTGCTTCAGGTTTAGCGTTGTATAGCACGTTAGGGCAAAACCGGATGTGATTCTGAAGAGAAACAATGTATGGCAGATCCTGATAACGTTGTCCAAGACTTGTTGAAATGTTTAAAATACGTAACGCTGTTAACGTGGAAGTGAGGTATTGGGAATTGCCAATCGACCTACCGCATCTCCTTCTATAGCTAAATAGATGTTTCAACGTCCAACAGAAGCAGGGACTGCATAATGAGGGTTAATCTCTCGACCCAAGGTTAGTAGGTAGCGGTACAGAAGAATAGGCGATTTCACTTTGACTCACATTGTCTTGTGGCAAGGGAAACAAAGCCAAGTACACGAAGAGCGCAAAGAAATTTTGGGTCTTAAATGCACACCTCTGGAATGACTTGCCAACTTTTCGTGCTGTAAGCAGTGGAACTTTGATGGAATGAACGTCAAAAGACGTGGCTGCAAGACCATACTCTTAGGGTAAAACGGGCTGAACCTCGACTGGAAAACTCAACTGGTTAAGCATGCAGTTAAAGATACTGCGATCCTATTTCATTACGGTTTATTTCAATTCACCTCACATTGGGAAGCGACTATACCAGTGGAAGGAATAGCCACAAATGCAGCTGCAATCGACAGAGGAAATGGATGGACGATTCAACCCTGCGCCACTGCCTTTGATTTAGTAGCGTTAAGCTACCATAGCAGCCCAGCAAATGAAATCATAGTGCTGTGTGAAGAAGGTGACTGCAAATGTAATTCTAGGCTTTATTTAATTAACGGACAATCATCACGAGACTTTGAAAGCACCTAGACGAGCACAAAATGTAAGTGCGATTGAGTTCCAGCAGAACTTGGCTCGCTTTGATGGAGTGGGTATACAGTGCCATTACCGAGGTCAAATGAGAGGTAAACGGGACTCCTGCTTTGTCTTGCCATCAGTGCTTTGCTCGGCAAGTGATTAAGTAACAAGAGCAGACACTACATTAAGGTTGTTGTATGCGATCTCTACCAAAACCCGAGTCAAAATTGAATTGTTATACACAGTAACTTCATCCCTCCTCGCCCATATATTCCTTGAGGTTATCAGGACTGCTGTGCAAGTGACGGTGCTAAGATCGCTCATCACATCGCCATAAGTACAAATACGTGAAATAAGAAGCAAGAATCGAATGTCTGCTTTACATCTAGGCAATGAAACTTCAATTTCGCTGTAATTTAACCCAAAACCAAACGAGTGCTCTTAATGCTTAAGGAAAAGAGAGCCCATCTTTACAAAAAGACCATAAGCTCTGCCATTTGCCGAAACAGACGGTTTTTACATTCTGTCATTTACACTTTTGCAAATGTAATACTTTACGGTGTTTGATTAGGCCTTTCTCTCCTTCAATTTCACGACTTCGCATTTGCATTGGCCCGACGATTTTTGAACCAGATTCTCACACACTTCGTCGAGACGTTGATTTCATTAGCAATACGCGCGTAAACCGACCTATGCGGTCTGCGATCTTGCTCGAATTCTCTTGTCAAAATGCCAATCTGCCAGTCCATGTAGCGCAGCCTTGTCCGCTTGCTAGTTGTGGGCGCTGCGATGAGACAGTAACAGCGAATACTTAAAGACGTATTTCAAAATGCAACGCACCTCATTGTAAGGAGAAATCGGAGACTGTGCTCTCACCTCTAGCCTGTGTCTCTGTGCGTACATTGTTGCGAATGGTCTGCGAAGGTGTTTGGGGGAGAGGGGGAGGAAGAGATTGCCATCTGTCCCAACCGCCCGTATTTACTGCACACCCTGTAAAATACACGACACAAACATGTTCACCTCAAGAGCAGTGAGAACCCATTTCCATTGAAGAGAATCAATGGTCAAGTAGTGTCTGGTGCACAAACGAATGGAGCATTCGAACCGACAACACATTATCACCTGGCAGTATTCGTTCGGTATTATTTGGCGGTATGTGCTGCACTCCATTCAGTCCTCCCGTGGACACGACTGTGAAGCTGCTCTGAGGCGGGAGAACGAAGGGAAGTGTATTGTCTGAGCAAGCCGCACTCTGTACACCTAGCTCCTGCAAAACGTTGTTAAAGGGGGCTTTAGTGAGACCATCGCTAAATACAAGTTCTGTGTACTAGGAGAACATTCACTTTGAAGTGAGGGAAATCTTTTGCGTCCACTTGTTTGCAAAGACGTTAGATGAGCTACAAATCACTCAACAATAGGTAAACTAGCAAAGAACATAACATGGCTTGTTCCTAACGGACACAATCTGCTCGTCGGTGTGATGCTGAGAGCACTACCACCTGCAATAAGAGTTGGTTTGCTTAACAATGCTGAATTTTGAATAAATTTGTACAGAAATGTAAGGAAAATTCACCTCATTTTCCTCTTGCTTTGTCCAATATTCTGAACCACTTTCTGCTTCACCGCAATGACTGCCTGTCATGGGCTTCTCTGTTGGTCTATCCTGGAAGCCTGATATACGACTCAACTCACCGCACTGGGCGCCTGACATAGAATCATCTCGGACGCCTGAATTGCTAAGTGAATCACCGAAATTGGCGTCTGGTGTAGGATTAGCTAGCGGTTTGCATTGGAGTTCTCTACCACTGATTGCATCACTGCACTGAAGATTTGGCTCAAGTTCCTCTGCCGCTCCACTCGACTCCTTCGCCGACGTATCCGGATTTGGGAAGATAAAATGGGATAAAGTGAAAGTCAACTAAATTGCAGGAAACGAGTGTTAATGACTATAGCTTTTTTAGATAATTGTCGAATCTAATGCACTGATGCAGTGCATTCTAGGAGAGACCAATTCTTGCAAACACTGCTGCCTCAGCACATCAATGATGCATTCTAAGTAGAAAAAGGAATGCGGTAGTAGAATTTTAAAAAATGAGCACCTGCATTGCTCCAATAACTTAAACTTACCTCCACACTGGACGTTTCGTAGGTAGACATGCTATTGTAGTATTGTGGTGAGGGTGGAAGCTCCGCCCTGTCCCACATATCATGGACCCGAAAGTCTATGCACTCACCGACCTCTATTGGTCCTCCATTTGGCTGATATGGCACTTCCTAAGAAATTGTTCGCGACTTTTATTGACAGATATTGTCTTGACACAATCGCATTTCACAACCATGGGCGACTCACAACTCAGCCACACATTTGACATAAAGATGCTTGTGACCTGTGTGATGGGCTAACTTGTGTGTAATGGCAGCATTTGACATCAGAATGGGAGAGAGATGAGTGAGTGGGGTAAAACCGCATAAATAAAGATGCTCAAATGCATTGTTAGTTGCACTTCATCTACATGATTCTCTTAGAAAGCATCAAATATCACCTGCTCGGAACTTTTTCTTGCCGGGACAAATGAAGCGACCTCGTCCGATGTTGTCTAGGCAAAGCAGAGAGGTGTGTTCATTAAGGTTTTGCAGGTCGTATATAGCCATGAAACGAGTAGGTAGAGCACACATATATTCTAAAATGTTGAAGACTGAACAAAGGGATAGCGAAGCGTAGCAAATAAAGAAACGCACATCCAAACTCCAACTTTCATTGCTGTACATCCCGTTTCATCGAACCACCTTAGCTGCGTCTCCAAGTGGCTTTGACTTGGTCCGTGGTGAATATAGCCACCATGTAGGGGGCACCAAGACGGTTTTTTGATGTCCGACCAATAGCACGATAGGGCTTATCAACTATTCAGGACAGCTCTAGCTGGTCTATTGTTACGCCAATACTTTGGACAATTTCTACGAAATTGTGCATTGGATTCACAAATGATAAGTCCCAGCATCTCTTATTTTTGAATGCTTAACACTAGAATATTAGCCATCCTTTGATCTCATAGCAACTTGAACAAAAATTGCTGATAGTGTTCAAAGCTAAAACAATGCAGGGATGGGTCTTTTGTGAACTTATGGAAGGATTGAACGGCAGATAGGCTGTTTGGCGAGATGAGGGGAATGCTATACGTGCACAAATGGGGTAGAAAATGATTCGAAAAACAAGGCCCTCCCATGTCTATGATGTGGCTTGCACTCCCTACAGACATTCCTCTACTTGAAGCGTTGGAAGGAATGAGCTTCTACTAGCACTGCTTGCAGAAAACGGACAAAGTCAATGCAGGAACGTCAGTTGGCAAACCATCTTTTTGGAACCAGTCAAGACTAAGTAAATCAGTTTTTAATAATATTAAAAGTACGGCAGATGCTATTCTTCTCTATCGGTGTGCTCCTATGGGTCCACCGAAACAATTCAAAGGCGATTGGTGGGGAATTTGTGGTCTTAGGAATGACCACAACTGCCGTGATCAAAAAGGCATCATTCCACCATGGTGCTTACGTTCCGTTTCGTCCGGGCTACAATGGCACGTAACTCGGGTATCGACGTGTCCGATGTTAGCTTTGCAACTTCGTAATCCGGTGATTTGACCATGTGTACGTGACAAATGTTTTGTTGGGAAAGTCATGCAGACGTCAGACAAATAACAGAAGTTGCATGCATTGCGACTGTTTTGGTAACCGGAATTTCAGCCGATCAAATCGTGTGGATCACTGAGTGCAGGCAGAAGGTCACTTCCTTCAGTTAGTAGACCCTTAAGGCATTTGAGGTTGAATGCAAAACTGATTCGAGTTTTAGTAAGAGACAACTCAGTCATCTGGCTAGCTTCACCTTATGCGAGAAAATTAATTTCTGGCAGCAAAGGACGAATACATTGCAAATATCCTCAAACGTAATTGACAGTGACCCGAAGCGTGCATACCGATCGAGCTAGTTTCCCTCTTGAAATTGTTAGGAGCATTGCCTTTGGCATCTTGGCTAACTAAAGCATTTACTCCGGAGTGAATTTTATCCCTAGGTGCGGCAAACTTTTGACACAACCCTTAACTTTTCATGGAGATGTCCTTCTAAAATGGGCCGGTAAAGGCGTTACTGTTGACAGCAAAGCCAAATGTCCTGTTGAAGGTGCCTTTTTCCTTAAAGCGATCACCTTTCCATTGCATGTAGGCAAGGTGTCCAAGTGTGACGAGCAGGTCACGAAATGCGGCAGATTGAGTGGCGAGATTTGACATTAGCATGGAAATGGAGAACCTCCTAGAAATCAGAAGCAGAGGCAGAGTTTCCCACCGAGAACGAGTGTTTTAACTAGTTTGATAGAATGAAAAACAGGGTAGGTAATGGTCCCTAAATTGCTACTGCCAAACTACCACTGAATTAACACAAGTTTCTACGCACGCTAGTATCTTCATAGGACCACGGTGGTTTCAGTACCACAGTCCCATTCGTCATTAATGTTTCAGCCCCAGAGAATTGAATCACACACTGACAAAAGCAGTTAAAAGGTCTCGCACACGCTCGTGCTACGACTGCTCACTGTGTGGATATGCTTTTTGCGCACCAGTGTCCCCACCTCTTTCTACCTCCATGAGTTTAGCGGCAATCTGTGTTGTTTGGCAAGAAAAACATGACTTAGGCATATTAGCTTCGCCGTCAGTTGGCAATAAACTTCGTTCACCATCTTCAGCTTTTAGTTCACTTTGACAACGTTTTTGTGTTGTGTCACAGGAGCGAGCATTTGCACCTCAAGGTGACGCGATGAAAGGGTTTCGGGTAAGAACAGATGATGTGCAAAGATCACCACGTTAAGGGTGGGGCATGATGACTTGTGTAAAGCGCCGCCAAAAAAGATTGCATGGGGTGACCCGCCATACATACAGCACATTGACGTTTGTGGGACTACTCACGGTACTCTACTGTTTAGTGAGGCCTCTGAAAGTTGATAACGCGTCGCTGCTCGCACAATTACCAGGCAGAAGTAGTCTTCTCTCCTGGTCTTATTCCTGCGGAATGGTGAGGGTAGTCCAGACATCAAACACTACTGAAATTCGGAATCGCCATTTGCCATGTGCGCTGAACAAAAGTGGTAGTGGAATTATTTTAAAGTACTTAACTCTCATAAGTGGGTGATAATTTGTTTACTGGAGCACTTATTTGCAATGCTCTGCCATCTACTTCACAACTTCAAATCAAGCCATTGCACCTTGCAGTCATTTTGAACACGCGTTCAATCACGGATGATCGCCAGTTGTTAGAAGAAACGCTTTGATAAAATGAGGTATTTGGGAATGGTGATAAGTCTTGTGCAAACTGTAGGCAATATTCATTCATAATTTGCTAGGATGCAAATTATCTAAACTGACTACATCAGGAAAACAATCTTGTATTCTCATCCTCCTCATCGTAGGTTTCACCAAAGATTTTTTAACGGAATGTGTGCCTTTCTTAATGTCATATTACCGCGTAAGGGAAATTCATAAAGGCTAATGCTAATGCGTGTGCACTATATTTTGAAGCTCTTTTTAGCATGAGAATTCTGGCAGGAGAGGATAGAACAGGAGTACCTGCAACGAGTTTTGCGCATTGTCACTAGCTTTGGTAAAAGTGGTTAAAAGCAATGAGACATTGGCTCGAATCACGTTGTTACAAACGTTGTGGGAGCCATTCGCCCATCCTGGACTGCTAGAGATGCTAGTCACAGTCCACAGGTATGGAGCACGTAACTACATTCACGTTACTCTCTAAGCAAGGAAGTAGTGGCGATACCTGAAACTGCGGAAACTGATTCCCCTTTCTGGTCCAGGTGCGTTGATCGCTCTTATCATGTGTCCATTGCAATTCACGGACGCCGCGACAAAGTAGACAGCGATTAGTTGAAATGCCAAACAGTATCATTAGCTTACTCTGAACACTTCAGATGAGAGATTGGCAACACGCGCTTTAATACGTTGCGTAATATGACTGATTATTCTTTAAAAAGAAACCATTACGATCGGTTTTGTATGTTTAGGCCTCACTCGCACTAAAGTTGCAATGAGGAGAATAATATACAGCCCAACTTTTATTTCAACTTGTACATCATCACTCTGAATAATGTGACTGCACAAAAGATCATGGAGATGGACGAGGAAACCACTCGTTTCAGAGTGGCCTCAACAACGTACTTTGTGCCACGTTGCAATTTCATACCACCTGCTACAGGTGATTCTTACTGCTTATGTGATATCATCGGGCCAAATTATCTAAGAAGGGAGAAGAAGGCAAACGTACTAAGGCTATGGTAAATAAAACAAGGCTATTCCAAAATGTGTATTGTGTGCATTTCCGAGTGTTGAGTAACTGACAACTTCTACGTACTTCAGTGGATCCCTAGTGTGCTCACCAACTGTGCATTTTTGGCGCAGCTGAGCCAGGTGATGTTGATGTGTGGACGTCGTTTCCGTTGTCGGGATTTGTCAAGGACACGCCCTGGTTTAGGGCCGCTTTCGCTATTCGAGGTGCAAACAGCGACTCTACGGTAAATGCGCACAAAGTGCCTCCGTCAGGTTTGCTTTCGTGCAAGAAGAGTGCATCTATTGTCCAAAGTGGCCTGCCTTAATGCGGCATTTCCTGCATTGTATTGCGTAAGGCAGACCTTACTCTTCAACTCATTCTGACGTCCTCACGATGTTGGCACTTTTTAGTAGGTTTTACTTACCTGTGTGTGCTACAACTAGACAACTTTCGACATCAACGAAAAATCGTTGTGCTTTTGGAGGGGAACTAAACTTCTGTACATAGGAGCCGAATTCCGCAGTAAGTTCAATAGACAATGAGCTGACTTAAGCTCCACTGCGCAAATTTTCTCTTCAATACAACAACCATTTTGACTTTTAATACCATAGATCTTAAAGTACACTAAAGCTCTTTGCTTGTAATTCGTTCTAAAAGAGCCCTCATGCTTGTTCATGATGTTTTTGTTCTGCTCTTCCACTTGCTCCTGCTGAAGTTAACATTCATTTGACTTCCATTTTAGCCTATAAGGTGAAAGAAAAAAGGCTGAGTTGAGGATATTTCATGGAGTTTTTAAATAGAGAAATAAAATATCTCGTGAGGGCTTTATTTTTGCTGGTCTCAAGACTGTCTTGGCTGTAACCGTCGACTGCTCACAAAGTGGTATGCAATCCTAATCAGCTTCTTGCAATCATTTTGTTCCTCCTGCTGTTTATCTCGTTACAAATTGCTTCGGAATTGCTGTAATACCTCTAGAAACATCACCGGAGGTGGCGAACTGCAAGCGTAAGTCAGACTGTCTCAATCACTTTTCCTCGCGACGGCTTTAAACTAGCAAACTTTACCCATTTTGAGTTTGTTCAGTATTGTCACTCAACTGTCCAACGTTGAACAAAGTTTGACAACATTTTAGTAATTCTGATTGTGTATCCTCACTTTCAGGACATGGAAAAATAAAGAGTAAGTTAATGCACAGATGTAACCGAAAGCAGGCAAATCGTATACACCGATGCTTTTATCATGCATTTAATGCAACTTTGCCTTGTGTGCACTGCTATGGTTCACTTTGCATCATTAAATCCTTCTCGGTAAGACTTAGTTAACATTAACTGATGTTTGGTTGACAGTACAAACAAGGCACTTAGCTTTGAGTAGAGCGTATCGTTGTTCCTAACTCAGTTATAAACTGTGCGCTTTTAATGACCACCGATGCGGTACATAAATCCTTACCTGGGGGATCGAATAGACTACTTAAACCTGAATAGATCTAACGCGCCATTAAGAAGTTGTTTTCTGAAGGCATAGAGCATCTTTTGCACTTAGACGTGTCAACTCTGATAGCCGACATGCCGAGCAATGCAAACGAGAATAAGTCTCTCTTCTCACCCCATGCAAACTGATTCCACGTGTCAGGAAAACGTCTTTTAAGTGCTTAGGGTTTAATTTCTTAGTAAAGAGAAGCTCTGAGATCGAGCCCTAATTAAATCGACATTGCACGGACTTTGTTTGCCTTGAATCTAACTTTATTTTCCACCTGGTGCAACTCAACAGAACCGACTTCCTCCGGTAAGCATTTATTAATCTTGATCTACCAATCCACCGACTGAATGAGCCAACATTTGTGCATGTTTGCATCCCACAGGCCGTGCGTCGACACCCGCTTTCAGAGGTGAGGCACTCCATTGTCTCGTTGAAACACGTCGCACATGGAGAGTGGTTAAAGGGAATGTTTAAAGTGGATGGACATTTTGACGCCAAATGCCCATAAAAAGGCATTTGTTTGCATTAATTTAGGCCAATGAAATAGACACTCATTATTGTCTACTTCTTTGCCAACCACTTTGGCAGCATTCTTCCCTTAGCTGCTTGAAATACTTTGTTCCTATTTTAGCCATAATGGCATTGCTGCTGATGTCAATAGTCTTGTGGGTGTAACCGCTTGAAGGAATGGACGTAAAAAAGCCCAGGTGCTGCATTAACTCAAACACCCTACAACATTCTTTGCATAGCTTTTTTAAAAACATATTTCTACAAGTTTTTGCAATAAAAAGCAAGTTCCTGATCTATTGAGCGCTGAATTCTGAGTCAAATGCCACGTCGATAGTAGCGACAGCATGAATGGCCTTATTTGCAACCGCATCAGAAGCCACATGCTTCAAAGGAGGCAAACGGCATCTGTGAAGGCAAAGGATTATGCGGGTTAATTTTATTAGAAAAGTCTCATTCCAAAGCGTACAAGTCAAGTGTCGAACTAATAATTGGGGAACGACCAACAAGTCTGCTTTAGAGTAAAGCTTAGCAGCTTGCAGCTGAAGAGTTCCTTCGCACCTCCGATGCATACTTTTACTCTGTTTGAAGGCAGGTCTGTTGCTTTATTGTTGTTGATCTCAGCGGGGTTGACTGCTTTAAAATACTCATCTGACAGCGCTTGCAGACGAAAAGAATGATGGGAGGACAATGAAGAAATCAGTGAATGCACAACTAATGCAGAAATGATGACCATGACATGAAGGGACATCACATAATAGAGGTGCGTCGTGGAGGTCCAGCGATGACGCCAACACCGGCGCTTCTGACTCTGACACAAACGCATCCACCGTACTTTCGTCTCTAGAACTTGAAGCCGAGCTTTCAGTGAGCTTCGTTGCTGTCAAATCCAGCGACTGCTCTGGTGAATAAGGAATGCTGTCTCACTTCCAGCCTCTCAACTGCTTTTCAAAGCCTAAAGACTAGATGAACTTTATCCACTAGCACCTAGTTTAGGGCTTGATTTAATTTACCCGCAGATAAGCATGATTAATTGGTTTTGAACACTGGCAGCACTCATTGCATTTGTCATCTAGTCAATCCGCTATGCTTAATACGATTTCTATTTGGGCACCTCAAACGGTGTTTTTATAGCAAACTCGTACCGGCAAAAATAGCGACTTTCAGAACAAATGGAAGCACACAGATTTCATTCCACTTTGATTTTTTTGACATGAATCAATGAATTTTAGTTGAGTGGCAAAGCAATGCATTCCTTACTGATCTAATTCAATCAAAATGAAAGGGAACTTTGTCCTACTGTAATCTGTTCAAAGCATCATGCTCAAAATCACACCAATACCTTTTCCTAAGTGTGACATTCGGGGAGGCTAGTAGTATGTTTCGTTAGCCGTGCCATCCAGCCAAAACAGAGGTGGAGCCTTCAGTGGCCACAGATCAACAACGAAGAGTCAAACGCCTAACCAAAGTATCACGGTGATAGCCATCAGTCAGGGTCAAATTTACTGCCTCGTTGAATGGAAATAAGAAGCATTCCCAACCGGAGTTTGAGTTGATCCCCTCCACTTGACTATAAGGCATCCTATTTGCAATCAATAGATTGAGAAATTTGTTTGTGTACAGATTTCGTCTTCATTTTTTCAAGCTTGTATGCACCGAATCCGATAAATCCTCTAACAATTTTAGAATGCCCGGCTGTTCAAACTTAGTACTGAGTTGCCTCTAAAGCCAAAACCAAAGCAACTGATTGGATGGGGAAGATTCGGAGAGGGCATAGATTAGGAAAAGAGCCCTTCCAGAGGGCAGACAAATCTGTTCGCACCACGGCCTGATCCGATCACTGTGAAGGCTGTGCACATTAGGGATCACCGAATAAAATGCATCGTGCGCTCGACTCTTGTTTCTACAATCAACGTCTTCTGGATGCACCACTGAAAAGACTGATCCAAAACTATGAAGATTCCCGGCTGCTACACTATTGTCGGGTGGAAAGTAAGGGTAATGACCAAAATGGAATTTGCGGACCATTTAGCTGGTTGTTTGGGAATCACAAACTTACACGCTGGCATGTGTGTGTGGTAATGCCATCATAGTACTCCTAGTTACACCTTTATTGCCTTCAACTCTTGCCACTCGAGCATGCCATTCCAGTTCCTATGACATCGCAGGATGCAATGCAGCATGATTCCATCCAAAGCAATTGTACTTATTAAAACTCTATCGTAGAATCATCAGCTCGTTGCAATTCAATGACCTTTAAGCAACCTGGTTTTGGTTGAATTAATCGTGCAGATTTGCGAATCAGTCGAAATCTCCAGGGCCATATTTAAAGTCATGCTCAATCCTTCCTCATTAATTTAGTCCTTAAATTACTACTGCTTGCAGATTTATTCTTCTCGGCAATGAACCAGCCAATTTGATCATCGGGCATGTTTTGCTTTGCATTTCAAGAGCATCCCACAAAACATTCACATTGACACAATGAATTCATTTTTCTCCGTTTAGCTTCAATAAAGTTCTTAAGCCATGCAATTTAAATGTCATTTTTGCATCAAACTGGCTGTAAGTTCTAACGCGTGGTACTACGAACCATTTGTAGGGCATCGATGGTTGGCATTGTCCCATGAAAATACGGTCGATGGCCGAACTGTAGACTGAATGGTAATTTGACTTGTATCCGGTTTCGTCAATCTACTCAAATGGGAATAAGTAGGATCCAACCGACTTTTGCACTTAATGCACAGTTTTGTGAAGATGGCGCAAGGTAAAGGGACTAACCTATATAGAGGGTATTACAACCTTGTTTGCTAAGGAAATCTGCGCCTGCGCTAGCATATGAATGATAGGAATTTGATAGAAAACGAAAAAGAGTCACCGATTCCCTTAAATGTTTGGGAGGGAATGCCAACAACTGGGTCATTTTGACCGTTTGTGCACGAGCAAATGCATAACGGTAAATAGGTAGACCACGTGTAACACAAACATCGATGAAAGTAGTATTAACTCAGCGCAAACACTTTAGAAGGCGAAGTGAGCCTCACACTCAGCATACGGCATCTGTCCAACAGCATAGAACTCTAAGTCTAGCATAAACGTAGTGTAAATCGCAGTATTTCCCCACATCGGTTGGGTTATGTAACTGCATACGCAAAAAACTCAGTCCGTGCAGATCGCGTAACGAAACGGAGGCTCGGTTTGCACATCTGAAATTTGTGCTGGTCAGGAAGTTAAAGAAATGAAGTTTTAGAATCTCTCCTCTATAGTTCCACCAAACACACTCAGGTGACTATGCAAGCTGTCAGCAGCTTTGGGATTTTCTTTGTCATTTAATTTTAGCAAAATTTAACCTTATTGTTCTACATCGGTGATGGTTTACAAAAATGCTGAGGTAGTTGAATGACTTCGATTCCATCCCAATCTTCTTTTAATCATGTTGAACAAACGTGCTTTTTCATGAACAAGCAAGGTGGGTGTAAATTAGTCTCCAGTAATGCTTTGCGTGTGTTCTCAAGCAATTCGCCTCTCAAATAGGACGATTAATGCGGTAGCCTAAGGGAAGTTAAAATGTTGTAGAAAATTAGTTGCAACAACAATCGGATCTTGTGTCAGTACTCCAAATCATGTCCGATGATGTGGATTCCCAGGTTTGAATTCGCTTAAATCAAATTTGCAATGCTCAGTGGTCGCCCTGCCTACTGCCCATTACACCGCCTTTTTATGTTCAAAGCGCCTAATAAATAAGGCATTCCAATAAAGCACATTTGCTGGGTCACAGGTAGCAAACAATTGATATGGGATTCAAGTGGTGTTCATGGAATGAAGCGATGGCATGCAGACCTTTATGAGAGAAGCATGGAGCTTGATTTGCTTGTGTGCCCTCTTCCATTCCCTTTATACCCATCGAGTCAGATTTAGGCCGACTGAGTACTACCTGCAGCAAAAATAAATATTCGTTTCCTCTCACCATATTCTGATAAATCAGTAAGGGTCCATGCTACAGGTTGCTGAGGTAGCCAAGAAGCGGATAAGAATCGCAACAGAAGAAAAGAGAGCGGGGAGATTGGACGTATTTCCTAAAAGTAATTTATCCAGCATATCCTTAAATGGTTTATGAGGACCGCATCTTTGCAATGCAACGAGATTGGCAGAGCAACTGCACATATAGCCCGCCCAACGCAGTTTACATGGTTGACTCGACGTGTAAGTATGCGAAACGTTGCAAACTTAAATGCATAATTTCCTTTCGATACCACACAAGCATCTTACATTTGACAACTCCTCTGAAGTCGTCTCTCTTTCGAATCCCTCCTTTTCTTTCATCGTTATGTTTCTATTTAGCTGCGATACTTCTTAATGCCTATCGCCATCCCACAACTGCCTCTTAGGCAGCCCATGGTTGCTTCCAGTCCCTCTTTTATCAGCATTTTCTCCCAGATTTATTATCCTCACCTACAATGATGCAACTATCACCACTTAGATCGGTAACAGCAAGAGTGCAACGCTCACTCTTCATGTCATCTACTCTGACCATTTAGTTTCCCGCAATCATTACAGAAGAAAATGAGCTATTTAAGAAGCTTTAGGCAGCTGTAATGATTGTGG
>JADWOT020001582.1:324136-372963 GCA_036345935.2 Taenia hydatigena | reverse complement strand
GATGCCACCTCCAGTGCCACACATAAACACTGAGTTCTCCATGGTGAACCAAGGAGTGAAATGCTGAGGGTGCGAGTGGTTGACAAGCAGAAGAAAGCACTTTGCATCACTTGGTGGTAGCAGTGGTGGTGAGGTGGTGCACTGCAGGAGAGATCGTAGAATGTTCGGCATTCCCAACAGTACCACGCTGATCACGCCACATGCTATCGTCAGCACGTATGCCCAACCAACCTCGCATCGACCTGAACGCAACATATACTACTCGCTAGTGCTGTAACGTAACACCGCAACACTCATTAAATGTCACTTTGATAGTCTGATGAATTTGCGCTATAGGGATGCCCTCAACCAACGTTTGTGGTTTGGTGCTACTCACTCGGCATGAGTAGACTGCTCCCTCCCATTCACATCAAATACAGTTGGTTCAGTCATATAACAAGCGTTTCATGCTTATAGTAATTTCGGAAAGATCGCATTGCGCAAAACAGGAGAGGCTGATGATATTCAAACCAAAGCGTGCCCAATTTATACCTTCCACTTCCGTGACCGCAAATTTGTGAAATCTCGGAGTTGTTAGACCATCCAAAAGGATAGGCAACGCAAGCGACAAGACAAAGTGTTTCCAAAAGTAAAGAAGAAAACAACAATGTTCTACACTTCCAAAGTATCAAAGGAAAGTTGGCATTAGTGCGGCACGAAACCTTGTTATTTTCTTTCAGTTTATGGCACTATTAATAATTTCTTAATGGGCAATTTTGTCAACGTCGCACTATTTTACTTTCGAATTGCTCGGTTGGAGTGTTCCCAAAATGCTCTGACATATTTAAGAAAAAAGTAGAGGCATGTGCAAGTGTAGGTGTCCGGTAGTACCCTTGGACTCACAACCCGTTAAGTTATTCCTTACAAAATGCTAAACGGCGTATCTCGGATGAGTTAATTCAATCTCATTTAAGAGTCGCTTTGTCTCTACCTTTATCCTAGACTAAAAAAATGGTCAGCACACATCCCAGGCCCAATTCCCTTCATAAATTATAGCCCGAACATTGGCATAAAGGCCTAAAGTCCGCATTGAGGACAAGGATTTTCCATCGGTTGGAGGTGATTGGACTGCACGAAATTCAACAAATTCAATCAAAAGTGAAGTGAACACCGAGAAGCAAGTTGTAACGGAGCCATTAACATTTGACTTAAAGCTGCGCTGGTAATTGAAAGTCGCTAGCATCTTGCGTTCAGCCACGAAATATGGTCATAAATGCGGTGGTCGGACAACTGGCCATTAAAGGAATTGGCTGACCATAAAATGGCCCAAGAGCTATCGGTACTTTTCACTAAGGATACCTACAATTGTTTGGACTGAAGGTTGACTGCGATCGAGAGCGTGCATCAACTAAAACATTCAATAAGGCTCACAACAATTTCAACTCCGTCTGAAGTAGACAGAATCCTTTTTCAATTCCAAAGTATACAACGCCACATTGAAGTAACAATCACATGACAGATTTCATTAGACCAAGAATTTGAAGTAAATTACTGACAGAAAGTTGGTTACCAATCGCCGAGCCCCAAAGGCCAGATCGTTCAGGTTATTGGAATAAGGACAATGGAGTGTGAAATGTTTTCTTTATTAAGTACTCCATGCATCTTTTCCAACTTGCAAGATGGCAGACACTTGGCAGCCTTACAATGTTCAAGAAAAGAGAAGGGAATCCACCCTTGTCTATCCTCTAATGGCTTACTCATAGTTGACGTTCATGGCTGTAAGGTGAAGCTAATGGCAGTTGACAACGTGCAGGTTGTTAATTAAAGAAGAAAAAAAGGCCTTCTTCGTTACTCGTAAGGATTATCGGTGGACTTCGAGGACAACGGACACCCTACTCGACCACTTCACAGAGGTAGTCCGTGGAAGTTTATTAATGGAAATGATGTAATTCTTCCGCAGCCTAGCTGTGAAGTTGTTTCTCCACACTTTTAGTCCACTCTGTAAACATGGACCAACAAGCCTCACCTTCAGCAAATTAAAGACGTATGTTGTCCAAAAAGGATACAGCGATTTCGTTTCATTTCCAATATGGTTCGCATTTAACTAAAAAATGAACCGAGGCAGGGTTTTAAATACGAGAGTAAGTGTAAGGACTGAGCATGTGTTAAATGCAATGTTTTCAAACTTTTTCGGTTAGGGAGATACAATGAAAGTTGTGCTTGACCTCAACACGTCACTTTCTTAGCCCCGTACAGCTCGTGCTGCATTAAAAGCATTGCATTGGGTGCCCTTTATGCAGCATTTGATCAGGGATTCTAGTCTGGATGACCTGACTCTTGCAAAAGCACAAGTAAGAGGCCTTCGGTAATGCCGCAGCCCAACAACAGTTACTCAACATTTTCAAAGCATCAGTCATTCCTCGTTGGGAATGGGTACATTAAAATAAATCGTTAGGCCAGGAGGATTAGAATAATTACTTAAGATAATAGAATAAAACCAATCATACTAGCATATCTGAGCACAGCCAAGATGGTTTTCCCATTTTATAAGCAGACATCAACCCATGAGATAAGCGTTGCCTTTAAATTTCACAATTTTCTCTTTGGTGAGAAAATGACATGATTAATGCGTTTCTACTGCGCAGGAGAAGAGAAAACCTTGCAACTATGACAAATGCTAAAATGTTATAAATACGACTACCTAAAAGAGCAAGAAAGAACTTTGTTCTTGATAGTCCAATATTGAATCCCATTCCTTTTCACATCGTCAAAGACATTATTGCAAGACTTGAAATGAGCAACTTGCAATCATCGATTCTGTGGTGTCATCATCATTCAGCACAAAGAGGATCCATCGCAAATAGGCTTCGGTCAATTTACACAGCCCAAGCGCCTATTGAGGAGAACTCGCAAAACACATGATTAAATCAGACACCGTAAGATCACATGCGATGTGGCTCAAAAGGAAGTTGCGTTTACTTCTTCATCTTCACTCCACTAGCCAAGTCGCTGCGCGTCACCGGCCTTATCATTTCACCAGTCAACCGCTCGGTAAAATGTCGAGCATGCCTTTTCCAATGTGTCTTGAAATTAGAATTGTGGCAAAAGAACCCTGTCAAATCTTGCAAGCCTCACCAGACATGCAAGTCAACCGTCTCCTTAACTCTAGCCGCTATTAGAGGCGGTTTGCGAGAAATTGGTAGGTGCTACTATGTAATGCAAGTCTATTGAATGGTCGAATTGCAGACTGGTTGGTCAATTGGCAGGCACCTGCCACGCACACCATCGATTGTCAGAATGAAATCAGAAGAGTATAGCGCCAGCTGCAACAAATTCACTGCCAGCGTCGGCATTCCGAACTCTTTCATAGATGAAATTCACAATGCTAGCAAAATTGCTTGTGAAGGAGTGACCACCAAAAAGCAACTGCTTTTGCCCATTATTAAATTAAAGGCGTTTTAGCGCTACGGTAAGAGAGAGCGAAATCGTTTAGCTTTAACAAATTCCTTAACACGGTTTTTCCCACAAATTTAGTCTACTGCAATTTATCCTTCATTTCATAGTTCGGTTTATGCATGGCGAGAAAAAGTCGCATCGAAAAACGAATGGTGGGGCTGTTTAGTCTTTGAGAAGGAAGTTAAATTGTGCCATGGAAACGGGATGGATATGAACTGACCAATGCGAGAATCAGTTGACTGTTCACTTTACGGAGAAAAATGAAAAGCTATTCAAATTTTGCCTAAACATGTACACAAACTTCGAGTATGTTAGGTGTCTGCAATAATTACTATGAGCACATACAAAACAGCCGAATTTGAAATGAAATTTGAGACACGCATTGTCTTGACTCGATGGTCTGGCTTCTGAACTTGGAACAATTCATCGCAAATGACCTCAACATCAATTCAGCCAATAAGCAACAAGTTGGAGCAGCTGTTAAAGTTCAACACAGAGGTGGAGGGTTGTGGTGACTCAGCACTACCCCACTACTGAATTCGTGCAGCACAATCTCACCTGCAACGAGGTAGGCGTAGGAGCAGACACTCGACCACTTCACACTCCTTCGCAGTAGCAGAGACGTAAACACTGCTGCACTGGTCACGAAGAACGCCAGCCAGACGAGGAGACAGGCAGCTGTGATGAGAAGCACCAGAGCCATTCGCCATACCCAATGAGGTACACTCTCCAAAGTGGGGTAGTAGCCACATCCCTGCATCCACCCCACACCTCCATTCCACTCATACGTTGGGTAGCCGCATCGACGAAATAGACCCAAATGACTCACACCGCTGATAACTGTGCCTCCGGAGGCGGGCACATCAACACTTCCAGTTATCCAGAAAGGCAGGAGGCAAGAGACACAGCATATACCTGCGGCGAGGATGGTGAGAAGAGACGAAATGAGAAGGAAACAGGTGGCCTGCCACTGAGGCCTCATCAAATGTGGCACCCATGCGGTAGTATCAGCACTGTAGTCGCACGTGATTGAACAAGTTTCGTTAGGGCTGTTCTGATTAGTCAATGAAGCGGCCATTGGGGATGAATAACTCGGTTCTTGTCTGCCATTGGTTAAGCAGTGACATGTTTGGGTGCCAAGGTCTAGCCTAACACCTAGTGGCTCTAATTATAAAAGCATTTGAGAGAAGTGAGCTACCACACTCTCAATTTTTCACATGGTCGCCTACGCTTCATGGACCAGTGGTTAAGTGGCGTAATGTAAGATGGAAGTGTTTGAAAGGAACTTGCGAACACAGGACTGTGTGGTATGCTTGGTATGGCCATCAATCATATTTCTTGATTGATTAAATTCCAAATAGTTTGGGGGATTATTTTAGGCGGGTAGGCGGAAATAGGGAAAGTGCGGCTATTCAGATAGCAGCTTGGTTTATTTTATGAGAGCATACAGCTGCAATGCAATTCACATTTCAGAAGTACAATTGACAGACTAAATAAATTATTAAAAGCAAACGGAGTGTTGGATATTTGTTGGCGGAACATGTATAGGCAATAATATATTCCTGGCAATTGATCCCTCCTCATCCATTTAAGGTGCCACCTAAGATTCAAGCTTTCGCCGGTAAGCCATTTTGTTCTTGATAGTGTCGATAAGCATGTCTGTATTTTCGATGTTGCACCCAAACTTGTGCCTATTCGTGACAATCTTTCAAAATAGGTGTGACATCACAATAAGTTCCGTTTGATTTGACTCCAAAATGAATATCGGCAGATAATTGTTTCATTAGGTTAATTCAAAGTGGGTGTTGGTGTCAAAGAATGGGAAAATGACTAGAGTTACATGGTAGACTATCAGTCAGACTGTAATTTGACCGTCGATCGTGTTTCCATCAAATTCACACAAAATGCGCTTAGGACCATGCGCTCAGGTAAAGATGACATTAGACTTGCAAAGCAAGACATGCTCGACTATTTTAACTAACCACTTGACCGTCGAAAAGGAGGTGTCTACAATGGGCAGTAAAATGAGAACTAGAGTGGCGGGAAAGGATTAAGCATAGCCTTGAGCATGGTCCTGGAGATTTAGATTGACTTACAGGTCCACGTGGTTCACCCAAGTGACATTTGAACTGTCTGAATTGAAAGACAGTGAAATCGTGAAGTGGTGATGATCCCATGCTACAAATTTGATGAATGCGAGTGGTTAATTTGGGTTTTTTTGCATTGTCCTTCGTAATGTGGAAAGAAGAGTAAATTCTGTGTTAGGGCGACAAGGAAACAACTCAATAAACATGCAACTGGGAGTGTTGTGGTGGCATTACTACACACCGAAGAAGGTGTGCCATGTGTGTGACCTGCTATGCGTACCAATGTCCGGCGAACGTGATGCAAATAAGTCCATTCCAGACACCTCTAATCAAGACAGCAAATGACGCTCATGCAGAGTCAACGCCTCCATCAACTTGTGACCGCGAACAAAGTTTCCAGTCAACCAGGTCTTACCCACTGCCTACTTCTACTTACGTCCATAGATAACTCAAACCTCATTCTGTATCGCGATCGCACCCACAATCGAGCATTTGACCATTCGGCAACTCAGCAGCTAGACCCATGAGTGGTGAAGTTGTTCAGAAGAAAGTCCATTGCGCAGTTGTGTGGCGGTGATGACCTCGACCATTGTGGCCCCGTTCCCGGCACGTAGTGGAGACCACGACTTCAGTCGCCTAAGTCACCCATGTAAACATGCAAGCAGTGTGTGAAACGTCTACCTCACACAGAGAGCGTGATGTCAGCATCATCTGTGGTGCCACAACGCTGCATAAGAGCTAAGAGAGAGGAAACGCATCATTTGGTGTGAGGAATAATAAGCGCAATGAGGTGGTGAAAGTGGGGCTCTCAAACTGGATACATGCTGGGATAAGCATCACAACAGTCGTGTTGGCGTAAGGTGGAATTTTAAAGTTTGTGATTGAAGATCTTCCTAGCTAGCTTTACCTAAGAATCGCTAAAACTCAAAGACTAACTTATTTTTACAAACCTATTTGGCATTATATCTTTTGATCTAAAAAAGTTCCATTTAAGCGCGCTCTACTTGTTGCTATCTTCCACATCATTTTTTATACTGTCCTCATGCTTAGTTAGATGAGCTCCAAGCCCTGGTCTCCCAAAACGCAGTAAAACAGGACACGTAATCCTGCATATAAGGGGTTAATTGTCCGTTGCAAACACCAGCATAGTGAGCGAGAGGCTGCAGTCCAAATTCGACAAATTCCATTTGCATGGAAAACATATTCTGCAATGGCCAAACTGTGGAGGTCATGCCACGTAACAGATGGAAGTCAGTCAATAACCATGGCTGTTTACGACAGTCTTCATAATTCTGTGCAAATTTTATCCCTCTACTAAAGGTCATAGCAAGAAGATCCTCCAAATACTGTATTGGTTCTCTCACTGGCTAATCTTCTTCAATATTAGCATAAGCTGGTGCGACTTGGGGTGTAAAAGACCCAGTGAAATGCTTTAAATCTCCACCTGCTTACGCTATAGACCATCCCAATCTACATCTATAATCTTAAACATGAATTTATTTCCACCGGTAGGTAGATGGAAAGCATCCTGTGGCAGCATGTGGCTGCACTGTGACTCGCTCCATGTTCGTCAGGGTGGGTGAGCATGCGATGTCCAAACAACTAAGCAAACAGCTCGCAAATCCCATCGGAGGCATTAATTTACCCTAGCATCTGGCAATGGAGCAGTAGGTCTGCAAGACTAGCGATTTCCGTAACGCCGTAGTGCATTTGGGATGTCTTCGCAGTTCATATGTGAATGGGATTGCAATAAGGCGTGCAGCGGTAGCAGGAACTTCGACGCAGCTGTCAGGGATCTATGTAGCTTTCAAGTCAGTGCCGTTTTCGCACGGGTAGACGCATCCAGAAGATGTTGAGCACGGGAGCAGTTGGTGGTTCGGAGAGCAAACGTTGAGATCACGATGTGTTATATTCGGCGCTCTTAACGCTGCTTACAGTCATCGTAGTGGTCGAATCAAGCCGTGATTCGACCAGATTGTTGTGTTATTTAGAAAGGTTCTTTTCTTAATCTATAGCTTCTATCGAATTGGTTATTTTGTTCTTGAGGCTAGAGAAACTCTGTGCCAAGTTTGAGCAACTGGAAACTCTCGAACAGTTTAAGGACTTGTCAGTATCCAAGTTTACAAGGACACTAAAACTAGGTTAATAATGAAACTATTTGCCCGTTTACATAGGGTTGGAATGAATTTGTCGAATGTCGTTTAGTCCACTCACCTCTAAACGGCTAAAAAGTCCCTATATCTAATGCAAAATTTCAACTTTATGCAAATGGATGAGACATAATTTGCAAAAGAAATTGGAGCCTAAAAGGAGCGCTGACCATTTCTTCAACCTTGGGTGATCGAATCATTTCATTGAAGACATGCCATTGAGCACGCTTCCCCATCTTCTGTTTAACTGTTTTAGGGCATTTAAGTAACACTCCAACTGAGCGATTTGTGAGGAAAACAGTGCGACGCTGGTGAAATTGCCCATAAAGAGATTGTTAAGAGCGCTATAAACTGAAAGGAAATAACAAGACTTCATGCCGAACTAATACCCATCTTCACACCAAACCTCAGTTATTCAACATTCTTTTGATAGTTCAAAAAACTAATAAAGTCAAGCTTATTGCCTTTTTTAGTTTTGGAAACACTTTGCCTTGTCGCTTGCGTTGCCTATCCTTTCGGATGGTCTAACAACTCCGAGATTTTACAAATTTGCGGTCACGGAAGTGGAAGGTATAAATTAAGTACGCTTTGGTTTGAATGTCATCAGTCTCTCCTGTTTCACGCAACGCGACGTTTTCACAATTATTATAAGTAAGAAACGCTTGTTGTTTGACTGAACCAACTGTATTTGATGTGAATGGGAGGGAGCAGTCTACTCATGCCGAGTGAGTAGCATCCCTATAGCGCAAATTCATCAGACTATCAAAGTGACATTTAATAAGTGTTGCGGTGTTACGTTACAGCACTAGCGAGTAGTATATGTTGCGTTCAGGTCGATGCGAGGTTGGTTGGGCATACGTGCTGACGATAGCATGTGGCGTGATCAGCGTGGTACTGTTGGGGATGCCGAACATTCTACGATCTCTCCTGCAGTGCACCACCTCACCACCACCCCTACCACCAAGTGATGCAAAGTACTTCCTCCTACCTGCCAACCACTCGCACCCTCAACATCCCACTCCTTGGTACACCATGGGAAACTCAGTGTTCTTGGTCGGCAATTATGGTGGCATCAACTCCAACATAATCGTGTGTGTAGGAATGGTTTGCAAGCCCATCGTCGGCGTTTAAATTGGTGGTCTTGCGGATGGCTAATTAAACTACTCTGTGATTCTACAGCAACGTGAAATTTAATTTCAACAGAAGATTGAGCTGATTGTATGGATGAGCCGATGTCTATTATGATCACATGGATGCACAATGGGGGCTGAATAAAATCCTAAGGAAAGGACAATTGTCAGCATTCTAGAGTTTAAATGTTTCCGGAAAATATTGCTGCAATGGGAATGCACATGCAATTACATTGGTGCCAATATCTCAAATCCTCGTGACTCATAGAAATAGTAGAGCTGTACAAAATCATCATATATCTTCGCGGAACAGCCAAACCGTTTTCACATTTGGGATTCGTGCGATTCTTCAACTACAGGGTGGTTAGAACTGTACAAGCTCCTAGTGAAATCTAAATGTAGAGGATTGGGTATCGAGTTTTCCCCATAGAACGATTTCCCGTTAAATCATCTAAACAATCACTACTTGTCCATGAAATCTACATAAGTCTGATTGGTTGAATTTTTGAATATTAATTGCCTTTGTTTCTTTAGATGCACTCAACGCATGCGAATTAGTATGTTTGTAGAGTGATAGCACAACGGATTAAAACAAGGACCGGTGCTCCACTAATATAGCGATCGTGATCTCATTAACGTCCACCCACAATCCAACACGAAAATAACCACCGGTGGTTTGATAAAAGGATGTGCTGAACTTGCTCTGTATCTCTTTCTAACGGAGACGCATTTTTGAAAGAAGTTGATACGAAAAGCAATTTTTGATACATGCCTGAGAGAAGAGACGCCTACTTGAGATAGCAAATGCAAAATCTTGACAATGCTACCGAAGTTTCTACACTTTATCTCTATTCAAATCTCGGAGGTCCAATTACCACCTCTGACCACACTACAAGCGTTTACGTGAAAGAAGCAAACTGTTGATGGAGAGTTAGGTGTGCCTTGTGCATTCCACGTGCACTTTAACGACAGCGAAACGCCTCGGCTCTCCAATCTCTTCACACTTCACCTCCTTCAAGCCCATTTCCGCCTCTATATCAGATCTTCATACTTCCAAAACATGACACACCGGCTCTCCTTTAGTGTGTTCCGGTTACTTCTTCTATGCCATCCACCTCTAGAACAAGAGCAAATGATTTTAGAGATTCAGGCCTTGAACCAGAGTAGGCGTAGACTCGATTTGCTCAAACGCCGAAAAGACATCCGACACGAAGAGCTACATCGGAAGAGGGGAACCCGAAGTCTTCAAAGGTAGAAAATACAACGCATCAGGTGGCGAATCATCCCGTGTCATTTGCAAAACGCTCGTTTTCTGTGTCCCCAGGGCCAAAAATCGCATCTACAGGCATGGACCAAAGAGATCCTTTATGGAAGTCAGTGCAATATGAGCAAGAATAAATGAACTTGAAGACGGGTTCGACTGGTCACTCGCGTGAGAGGTGTAGACAACAACCGTTTGAGAAGTGATTATCCTTGCGTTTAGTGGCATACCATGACGACATGAGTCAACTTCCTTCCTTCTTTCCGTGGGTTGGGTTATACGTTAGTGGTAGCCCATGCCCTCCACCAATATTTATGCTTTATGTAAAACACATCGACGAGATAAATTCAACTGCACAAGAAAGAGGGCTCCAAAGTGGAAACTCAGAGACATGAATCAAGATGTTTCCAGGAATCTCTCAAGCCACACAACTTTCCAAACATGCGATTGGATCTTGCGAAATGCATCAGCCAATTCGCCTGACATTATTAAACTCACACAACTACTTTCACATTAATAAGGAACTACAATTTCTATGGGTGCATTAGTAGGTGCAATTTACCACCACTTACGAACAGTTGCTTGCAGCAGTCCAAACCCGGATCCTCTTCATGACCTCCCATCATCCGCCAATGATTTGCTGCAAGCTATCATAGATTGGCCGAGCTGAGCAAAGTGAGATCAGTTGACGGATTTTGAGATGGTTAGTAAATCGAGTGCTGGCAGTGATGTATGAGACGCTTTGTTCGCTAGAGGAAGCCGGTGAATAGATTTTTTAGTCTGCCCAAACACCCTACCCATTATCCATGGCATTGCTCAAGCTTGCATTTCCGTGAAAGTAAATGAAATACTAAAGGGCAGGATTTATACGTAATGCAACAGGAGTACAAACGCTTGGTACGTTCTTCCATCGCGAATCGCAGCATTCTAGCCTACTTGCCCACCATCCCCACATATTTGCTTGGCTACGACGCTGTTATTGTCGAGGTGTTGCTTCTTAACAGTTACGCCAATGGCTTGCAGCATACAGCACATCGATGCCATATTCCTCATGCATTGCTAGATTCTGCCCACCATCATGAGGCTGTGCAATCGTTGTTGCAATTGGGCACCCATGGAGACAACACTTGGACACAGCTGGAGTATCATGCATCGTTTGGTAGTAAAAATTCAGCCTTTGTAGACATTTATGAAACTCGTTAACAATCAGTCAACCAGTGATATGGAAAAGCTATTCTTGTCTCCATTCATTGCAATCCTTAGTTTCTTGTCCTAATTTCTTTTCTAGCCCAGTTCTTGCATCTTTTACCCATCCTGTCGATGCATGAATGAGACTGTTGGTTGAAACAGTGAGGCTAGATATTTGAACTTTTAATGATATAAGCCTAGAACTACTTGATTTGCGTACGCAAATTTCGTCGTGGCGTCGTATCTTTAGGATTGTAAAGCTACAGCGGAGTGACGTCCTACTAAAGTGGTGTCGTCGACAAACACTTACCACACGAGTTGCGCAGTCCTTTGAGGACCGAAATCCTGCAAACCTAGATGCTAGGAAATCTAACCTTACGAATGAAACATTGGTGGAGCCCAATTATCCTGCTGTCTTTGAGGGTGAGTAGCTCCTTCATGTGAAATTAGCGGCTTTGCACGTAAGTTCGGTTACCTTTTAGGTTCTATTGATCAAGATCTTGGTACAGAGGTCTGTGTTATTCAGGTGTTTGTAGGTAAGAAGAGGCACACGACGAGTCCTCGGGGTTACTCGGTGGTTCTACTCACACTTACCAGTTTGTTTGCATGACCGACATCGAAATCGGCACTGAGGACACGTGTCTGCATTTCATCATGTAATGAAGAGGGTGAAAGTAAACCATGAAATATATTGGCCACAAAATGGACCCCTAAGTTGCTTGCACATTTTATACATCCATAGAGAGTAAAGATGTTCTCGACAAACCTAGACCAAAGTTTTATTGGCCAACCTAAATGACAGGTCTTTTGGCTGTTTAGTGAGATGCCAGAATTCATTCTCGGGAAATGAATTACACCAAGTGAGAGCAGTGACAACCAGGGTAAGGCACTCTTTGAGGCACTGGTCAACATGGGGCTTCTGGGTTGGAGTAAATTCCCTTCCTCAGCGTGGCATGTTTGCAAAGCATAATCCAGCTAATCTTCTTGAGGATTTCCTTCCAAACAGATTGGTGCAGACATCACCGTTGATACAGGTCAGCACCTTCTTCGTAGTCATCGAAGCATCAATCGAAATGCATCAGATCAGCGGTTCCCGAGGTGGACGAAATGTGTTTTCGCAGCTGAATGGAGGCCTTATTTGATTAACCCATTCCATAGGACATGCAGTTGTTTCCACATGGCGGTGTTAACTTGCCTGCCAGTTATGCCAAATCACAAGTGTATCACATCGCACAGCTCATCGCTCTCAACGTTTATTTGAAGAGTGTAGGCTCCATGGATGTGAGGAAGTTGGTGGGTGGCTCTATTTATTCAACAAGATAGATTGAATTGGGAGTGGTGAGTTAAATCAGGGATGAATTTAGACCTCAAACAGAGCACATCTCGCTTTGGTTTTTTGCCTTTTGCAAAGATTAAATAGCATTGGAATGATCTTGAGACAGCAAAATTTATCATTGTTGCAACTTGTCCAAACGCTTAGCTAGCTTTAGGAAGGCATCTTTACGTCAAGGATTGCAGGTATGATGAAACCATCTCAGAATAGCCTTTTTAGCTTCTCAGTCGGTGGCGGGGTGCTGTCTATCATATGGACTCATTACTCTGGCGGTCATTTTAGGCTTTGGAGTGCAGAGTTGCGCTCCTGTTTCGTCGTCTGTTTCTATGCATTGCTGCATATTCCGACTCCTCCCGTTGAGGCAATTTCGTTATTCAAATGGAACCAACTTTGTGTCCGTTATTCCCACAGACTTGTCCTTCGCTTGCAAAAATTTGTAACAGTCCAGATGTTGATTAGTGCAGCACTTGGTCAAAGCACCAAATGCAAGCGTTTCACAAAATCTACTAGAAACCCAGCAGATGAATTCCTTACTACACGTTCGCAGCTAAGTGCCTTCTGCCTCATTATGATTCATTTTATTGGGATGGAAAATGTAATTGCATATTGCGGCATGTGTAAAGGGCAAGGATGCATTTGTCACTGAAATGTTGTAGTCTAGTCCCGCCTTGAAGTGGTCATGTGAATGATGGAGATCCGTCCATCCCTTTATCAGTACCCAGATGATCTTTCCATTCTGGTGGCAAATGCAGTGCACCCGCGCAGGTGTAGAAAGGTGAGAATGTAAAATAGGCACACATGTGAGAGTGGGTCTCTCAACTACTCAAAGCATGGATAATAAATGACGTGTTTCAAATGCTACTTGGTTCATGACCTGATTTCAGTCCTATCATTTTGTCGTTTCTGAAAGTGTGTTGAAGCTTTTGGGATGCATCATAAAATAGAAGGGTCGTAAGTTAATGACCTAACTTATATGATTTGATAAATGGCGATGGGTGTGGTTGAAGGGTTTGGAAGTATTGCAGCATTCATTGCATTTGTTGTAAATAAAGGTGCTATTAGAGTCCATCTATTCGAACCGTCATGCCTAATTTTGATGTCATAGTAGCTTTAAATCATGATCATGGAATATGTCGTGAGCTTGCAGAGATTTATGGAGACTGTCGTAAACAGACATGGTCAATGACTGTCTAACACCTGTTTCGTGTCATGAACTCCACGGCTTTTCCACTGTATGATATGTTGTCCATGCAAACAAAATTAGTAGAATTTGGGCTGCAGCCTCTCGCTCACTATGTTTGTGTTTGCAATGGAAAAAGAATCATTCGCATGCAGCATCATGTGTACCATTTTATTGCTCACCAAACTAAGCATGAGGACAGTGTAAAGTGATACGAGCGATAGCAGCAAGTAGAGCTTGCTTAAATAATAATTGTTGAGGACCGAAACATATAATGCTTGTTGCCTTCAGAAATATGGATTAGTCAATGAGTCAAGCGATTCTGAAATGAATCTTCTTTGGAAGATCTATCATCACAAGCTTTAAAATTTCACCTCAACTTACGCCAACATGACTGCTGTGATGCTTATCCCAGCATGTATCCAGTTTGAGAGCCCCACTTTCACTACCTCATTGCGTTTATTATTCCTCGCACCAAATGACGCGTTTCCCATCTCCTAGCTCTTATGCAGCGTTGTGGCGCCACAGATGATGCTGACATCACGCTCTCTGTGTGAGGTAGACGTTCCACACACTGCCGGCATGTTTACATGAGTGACTTAGGCGACTGAAGTCGTGGTCTCCACTACGTGCCTGGAACGGGGCCACAATGGTCGAGGTCATCACCGCCACACAACTGCGCAATGGACCGTCTTCTGAACGACTTCACCACTCATGGGTCTAGCTGCTGAGTTGCCGAATGGTCAAATGCTCGATTGTGGGTGCGATCGCGACACAGAATGAGGTTTGAGTTATCTATGGACGTAAGTAGAAGTAGGCAGTGGGTAAGACCTGGCTGACTGGAAACTTCGTTTGTGGTCACAATTTGATGGAGGCGTTGACTCTGCATGAGCGTCATTTGCTGTCTTGATTAGAGGTGTCTGGAATGGACTTATTTGCAACACGTTCGCCGGACATTGGTACGCATAGCAGGTCACACACATGGCACACCTTCTTCGGTGTGTAGTAATGCCACCACAACACTCCCAGTTGCATGTCTATTAAGTTGTTTCCTTGTCGCCCTAACACAGAATTTACTCTTCTTTCCACATCACGAGGGACAATGTCGTAAAACCCAAATTAATCACTTGCATTCATTAAATTTGTAGCATGGAATCATCACTACTTCACGATTTCACCGTGTTTTTTATTAAGAGAGTTCGGGTTTCGCCCAGATGAACCGCGTGGACCTGTAAGTCAATCAAAATCTCCTGGACCATATTCATAGTTATACTTAAACATTTCTTTCCACTTAAGTTCCCACGTTACTCTTCTATGTGATCTTCTCCTTCCCGACGGCCAAGTGGTCAGTAGAAATAGTCGAGCATGTCGTGTTTGGCCCTTCGGATCCATATTTACCTGCCTAACTCGAATTACTTTCTTTAGGCATGCAGGTCAAATGCCATCTTTACCTCAGCTTAGCTTTAAAATCTAGCGCAAGGTCCTATGTGCAAATTGTAAGACATTAATGGGAATCAGGTCAATGGTCCGAATCGCAGACTAACTGAGAATTTGGCGCATACATCTAGTCATTGTCCGATCATTTGGTGCCAGCACCTATGGAACAATCGCTTGTTGCCATTCATTTTAGGATCTTTTAATTGAGATGCATCATGGTAGCATACTTATTCCACATCAGTTGTTTGTCACGAATGAGCACATGTTTGAGCGTAGCATTGAAAATTCCAGAGCGTGAATCTTAGATGGCATCTTAAGGGGATTATGAGGGATTAATCGCCTGATATTTATTTTACTATTATCTGTCTATGCAGGTTCCGCCAATGTTTATCTGTCTCTTGATTTTTATTCATTTGACCAATCCCTTGATTTTACTTCTGAAATGTGAGTTGCATTGTAGCCATACACACTCAAAAGAAAACCTAGTTGCCATATAAATAGTTTTGCATCCCCCATTTCCGCCTACCTGTTTGGAATGTTCCCCTATGATGTTTGGCATTTGGTCAGCCAAGAAATATGATAAATCACCACACCACATATTAATGCTTTTCTAGGTCATGCCTCATGCATTTCTATGTTCGCATGTCCGAATCAAATGCTTTCATCTTACGTTATGCCACCTAACCACTGGTTCGTGCAGCGCAGATCATTGTGCCACAAATTAAGAGAAGGAACCTCATTTCTCTCAAATGCTTGCATAACCAGAACCACTAGGTGCCACTATAGACTTTCACACCCAAACATGTCACTTCGCGTGAAGTTTGAGGCAGATACAGGTCTCACTTTAATGAGTCAGTTGCACCACGTCTGCGCAACCAATGGCAGCACTAAGCCTATATTCTTCATCCCCATTGGCCACCTCGTTGACTAATCAGAACAGCCCTGGCAAAACCTGTTCAATCACGCACGTCTACAGTGCTGATACCACCGCATGTGCGTCACATTTGATGACGCCTCAGTGGCAGGTCACCTGTCTCCTTCTCATTTGGTCTCTTCTCACCATCCTCGCCGCAGGCATATGCTGTGCCTCTTGTCTCCTGCCTTTCTGGATAACTGGAAGTGTTGATGTGCCCACCTCCGCAGGCACAGTTATCAGCGGTGTGAGTCATTTGGGTCTATTTCGTCGATGCGGCTACCCAACGTATGAGTCGAGTGGAGATGTGGGATGGATACAGGGATGTGGCTACTACCCCACGTTGGAGAATGTACCTCATTGGGTGTGGCGAATGGCTCTGGTGCTTCTCATCACAGCCGCCTGTCTCCTCGTTTGGCTGGCGTTCTTCGTGACCAGTGCAGCAGTGTGTACGTCTCTGCTACTGCGAAGGCGTGTGAAGTGGTCGCGTGTCTGCTCCTACGCCTACCTCATTGCAGGTGAGATTGTGCTGCACGAATTCAGTAGTGGGGTAGTGCTGAGTCACCACAACCCTCCACCTCTGTGTTGAACTTTAACAGCTGCTCCAACATGTCGCTTATTGCTGAATTGATGTTGAAGTCATTTGCGATAAATGATTCCAAGTTCAGAGGCCAGACCATCGAATAAAGGCAGGGTGTGTGTCTTAAATTTCATTTTAAATTCAGCTGTTTTGGATGCATTCGCAGCATCCATTGCATCGATTTCAGATTTTGTCAGCACAAACTCATTTGTTGACTATCAAAATTAAAATGAGACTTCCTTGAAGCTTCGTAGATGAACTATTCCCAGCTCATTTGCAGCTTCGTGATGCTTTATAAGGGCCTTTTTACTTTTGTATTGGTTTAGGTTCTTTTCAGAAATTAAGTCATTTTAATCATCCTTTTGTTGAAATGGTTGTTCATGAATGCAAAATTTCGCATCCATGTTAGAGACCACGACAGCTCGGGTGGTTAAAAATGCTTGCAATGAAATCAGCAGTCGGCTGCAAACAACTGGGTCGTGTGTGAACCTCAAACACTTAAATACATTCGCTTAAAATACTATTTGATCAAAATTACTCAAAATGTACTTCGAAGCATTCATGCCAGGCTTTTTGCCTACCCTTCTTTATTTCGTTAACTCTTTTTTACGTATAGTCTCCAAGTGGTTGAAAACAAAGAGAAACTAGAGCAGACATTTAATATGGCAGAAGATTGTGCGTAAGTGTAGTCAAGATTTGGACAAATTTTAACTTCTCCTCGTAAAGTGAACAATAAACTGATTTGCGCATTGCTAAGTTCATGTCTATCCGGTTTTCATGGTGCGATTTAATTTCCTCTTCGGAGACTAAACAGCTCCACCATTCATTTGTCGAGGCGAATTTCACCTACTATGCATGAACCAAGGTAGAAAATGAAGGGTAAGGCGCAAAAGACGAGAAGTACAGAAGCAGCATAGTTAAGGGATTCGTTAAGACTTAACGTCTTCACTCTCCTTCCCTGCCGTGGCGATAAAATGCCTGCAGCTTAATACTGGACAAAACAGTTGCTTTTGGTGGCCACCCCTTCACAAGCAAGTTTGTTTGCATTATGAGTCCCACCAATGCAGGAGTTCGGAATGCCGACGATGGCAGTGGATTTGCTGCAGCTGATGTTTTCCTTCGTCGACTCCATTTTGACAATTGACAGTGTGTGATACCACCAGATGATCGAGGAACATTGGCAGGTGCCTGCCGAATGACCAGCCAGTCTGCAATTGGACCATTCAAAGGACTCTCATTGAATGCTGCCACTTGTTAATTTTTCGCAAATCGCCTCTAATAGCGACTAGGATTAAAGAGGTGCTTGGCTTGCATATCCAGTGAAGCTCGTAAGGGTTGGCAGGGTACTGTTGTCACAATTACGATCTCAAAGCACTAGATAAGGCGTGCTCGACTTTTCTTACTGGGCGGTTGCCCGGTGACTGGATGAGGTCGGTGACGCGCAGCAACTTGGCGACTGGAGTGATGATGAAGGGGCTAGCGTAGCTCCCTTCCTCTCGAGTCACACCGCATGTGGTCGTAAAGTGTCTGGTTTAATCACGCGTCAGGCGCGATTTCTTCATTTGACGCTTGGTGTGTGTAAATTGAACGGAGGCTACTCGCGACGGGTCTTGGTTGTGCTGAGTGGTGAATGAGTGATGATGGCACCGCAGAATTGATGACAGCGAGTGGCTCAGTTTAAGCCTTGTCTAAATGTCTCTGAAGATGTGAATAGGAATGGGAAACATAAATATATAGGTGGAAACAAAGTTCTTTCTTGTTCTTTGCCGGCATTGGCATTTGTGACACTTCAGTATTTGTCATAGCTGCAACGTCTTCTCTTCTTCTGGGGGGTGGAAACGGGTTATTTGTGTTGACATCGCACTCCAGCAAATAAATTTTCAAAACTGAAAGGCATCGTTTATCTCATGGGTTTCTAGCACTTTGCATTATGGGGAAGGCATCTTCATTATGTACATGCATGATGGTTTAATGGTTTCATAGCTTCATTTTTATTCCTTGACGTTGAAGTTAATGAAGTGGTATCAAATCTTCCATTGGTATTGTTCCATTATCATAGAGAAGCTTTTACATTCCTCTTGGCCTAGCGCCAACGTTCTAATGCTTAATTTGAATGCGCCTATTTCCAACAAGGAGTGGCCAATGCTGTGGAGATGCTGAGCATCTGCTGGTGAGCTGCGGTACTAGCAAAGAAGCACCCACGTATGCTTTTGAGAGAGTCACGTCATCCAGACTGGACTTTTTGATCAAGTGCTGCATAAAGGGCACCCATCGCAATGGTTTAATGCATCATGAGTTGTATGGGGCTTAGAAGGTGGCGTGTTGAGTCCAATTATTACTGCCATTGTATCCCCTCAACAGGACGAAGTTGGATGACATTGCATCAAATACATGCTCTACCCTTTTCTGAGACCCCTTTCAAAGTCTCCACTTACAATCGCATTTAAAAATCAGTCTTCGTTCATTGTTTAACTTAAATGAGGATCATGTTGGATATGCAGCGAATTTGCCGCACCTTTGTAAGCCAACCCACGTAATTTATTCGCTGAGGACGAGACGTGCTGGCCCATAGTTATAGAGTGGACTAAAGGTGTGGAGAAACGATTTCACAGCTCGATTACGGAAGAATTTTGGTCACCCTGCTCCAGTGATTGCATTGACCCTAGCACCAAACTTGCAGCCACTGTGGAGGCATTCCACCAACTACCTCTACGAAGCAGTCGGGTAGGGTGTCCGTTATTCTCGAAGGCCACTGATACTGCCAAGAATACGATTCCTTGCAGGTAACGAAGTAAGCCTTTTCCCGCCCTCTCATCAACGACCTGCACGTTGTCAACTGTCATTAGTTTCGCCTTAAAACCACGAACGTCAATTATGAGTAAGTCATTGAAGAAGAGACAAGGGTGGATTCCCTTCTCTGTTCTTGAACATTGTAAGGCTGCCAAGTGTCTGTCATCTCGCAGGCTGGAAAACATGCATGGATCGCATGAAAAAAGAACACATTTCACACTCTGTTTCTTGTAGTCTGACAACCAGAACAATCTGTCTTTTGAGGTTTGACGATTGGCAACCGAATTTCTGCCCTTTATACAATTGCAATTCTTTGTCTAATGAACGCTTTTATTCGATTGTTGCATCGTTCCGTGTTACGTCAGAGGGAGATAAGATTTTTGTAAAACTTATTAAACGCACGAGTTAATGCGTACTCTTGATAGCAGTCTTCTTTCAGCCTAAACATTCGTGAATTTTCCCAGGGAAAATTACCGATGACTGTTGGGCCTCCTTATGGCAAGCCAATATTTGAATGGCCGGCTGCCGGTCCACTGTATTTATGGGCATATTTTGTGGCAGAACGCAAAATGCATTCTAGTTTCTTTTACCAATGAAGTTTTCTTTAGCTTTGAATGAATTTGTCGAACTTCATGCAGTCCACTCACCTCCGACCGCGACAAAATCTTTGGCTTCAATGCGGACTTTAGATTTTTATGGCAATGTTCGGGCGGCCATTGATGAAAGAAATGGGAACTTGCAATGAGTAGTGGACATCTCCTCAGCCTCGGATATAGGCAGAGACAAAGCGACTCCCAACTCTCACCAAATTAACTCATTCAAGACAAGTCATTGAGCATTGTTTACGAAATAACTTGACAGGTTTTAAGCCAGAGGGTTTTAACGAACATTTACATTTGCACACTCCCCATTTTTACTTGAATGTTTCAGAGCCTTTAAGCAACACTTCCAACGGGGCAATTGAAGAGCAAAATACTACGACGTTGGCATAAGTGCCCATAAAGCGATTATTAATAGTGCTATAAAATTTGCAAGATAATAACAAGCCTTCGTGCAAGACTAAGACCCATCCTCAAATCAAATTTTAGCCAATAGACTTTCCTTTGATGGTTTAAGAGAGCAAAATAACTCGCGCTTTTTGTCTTCTTTACTTTGAGGAACACTTTGTCTCGTCGCTTGCATTGCCTACCCTTTCGGATGGTCTAACAACTCAGAGATTTCACAAATTTGCGGTCACGAGAGCGGACGCTACAAATTGGGTATTTTCTGATTTAGCTATGCCCATCCCCTCTTGTTTCATACAATGCTTTCTGCGATGTAATCAAACTCAAGTGCTTTCTGTCGGACCAAATTAAATGCATTTAATGTAAATAGTAGGGAGCATTCTACTTATGCCTAGTAAGTAGCACCAAACCGCAGACGACGGACGATTGCATACCTAGCGCGATTTCATCGAAACCTCCAAGTGGCATTTTAATAAGTGCTGTGGTGTCAAGTTACAGCATTAACGGACAGTGTGTGTTGCGTTCAGGTCGATGCGAGGTTGGTTGGGCATACGTGCTGACGATAGCATGTGGCGTGATCAGCGTGGTACTGTCGGGGATGCCGAACATTCTGCAATCTCTCCTGCAGCGCACCACCTCACCACCACTGCTACCAACAAGTGATGCAAAGTACTCCCTCCTACCTGCCAACCACTCGCACCCTCAACATCCCACTCCTTGGTACACCATGGAGAACTCAGTGTTTTTGTGTGGCGCTGGAGGTGGCATCAACTGCAATGTCAGGAGACGTCCACACTCTCTTGTGGTCGCATCAGATTCCAGCACCTCATTGGATCCCACACGTCGTCTTAGCTGCTCCATTTTCTGTCCTGTTGCAGGGCAACAGCAAGCTGGATTGGCTCTTACTAAACCCTCAGTGAGTTCGCTTGTGAATACTTCAGGATGACTACACAATTATCAGGTGCGTAGAAACCGTTTGCAAGTTCATCATTGGCGTAGAAATTGAAGTCAGCGCGACAATGCGAAATCCATTATCAATGGAATGACGAGTAGGTAGAATAAAATGTCAGACTATTCCCTCAAGGTATGATCGAGTTGATGTCTGTTATGATCACATGGATGTATAATGGCAGGAAAGTACAACTGTCAGCATTCTAGCGTTTAAATGTTTCCGGAAAATATTGTTGAGATGGAGATGCACACGCAATCACATTGGCGCCAATTTCCCAAGTCCTCGTGACTCACAGAATCAGCAGAGCTGTGCGAAATGGCAATGTATCTTCGCAATTTTCTGCTCACCGAAAGAAGCAGAATCAACAAACCAATTTGACACTTGGTATTCGTAAGAGTCTTCCACCACGGGGTTATTTAAACTACACCAGTTCTTGGTGGAATTTAATTATAAAGGATTGGGTTCCGAGTTTCCCTTATAATACAATTTTCCCGTCAATTGAAACCCATGAAATATAGACAGGTTGGGAGCGGGTGAGTGTCTGAATGTTAACCGCCTTTTCTTATTTAGACACGCTTAAAGCACGCGAAAATTAAGGCTGTAGATTGGTAGCACAACGGATTAAAACAAGGGTCAGTGTCCAAATATTTAAATAACCATGGTCTGAAAAACGTTTACCCACAATTCAACAGGAAGTGGCTAATGAGAGGACTAAGCAAGTCTTGGGGAAATGCATGTGGTTTGGCAAAAGGATGTGCTGAACTTTGCCTAACAGATTTTTTAACATTGTAGGAATGTCAGTCTTTCGCAGCCATACCAGAAGATGAAGTGGCCATCAACACTAAAGTAGAGGCCAATGATGGGCTTCGCGATGACTGCGAGATCACCAGCATTGCTGAAAATACGAGTTGAAATTGTTTTTATCTGCATATTATTCCGTGAGTCATGTGGAACCTGTATATCAACTGTTCCATCGTTCTTAACACAAAAACTGCAATAATGATAGCCAAATACCTGTAATTTAGTGTGATTCAATTAAATAAATAAGTAAAAATTGGGCATACCTTTCTGACCTTCTCTATTCGTTCATTGCTTCTGGGAGCGTAAACTTGCTGAATTGAATAGCAAATCGTGGCTTTGTCTACTGTATAATGTTTCAAGTTTCCATCCGCACTCAATACAGTTGCCTGAAGCTGACAAAAGCTACTCTCTCCCTGCAATGACGGGGAGAAATTGATTGGTCAGAGTGGGTGACATGAAGAGTGGACATTGCACCACACTCACAAGATGGGGTTTGTTATCGGTTTAAGATGTGTTAGTTGCATCGTTGCAGGTGAGGATAATGAACCGGGGAGGAAGAGCTGATAAAAGGGACATTGGAGGCGATCATGGGCTACCGAAGAAACAGCTGTGGGATGGTGATAGGCATCGAGAAGCACCGCAGCTAAATAGAAACACGGTAATGAAGGGAAAGGAGAGGATAGAAAGAAAGACAACTTCAAAGTAGATGTGGAAAGTAAGATGCTTGTGCGGCATCGAAAGGAAACTATGCTTTTAAGTTTGCATTGTTTCACATATTTAGACGTCGAGTCAACAAAATAAACTGCATCGGGCCGATTACCTTAAACAGTTCCCATCTCGTTTCATTGCAAATGAGCGATCCCCCTAAAACCATTTGAGGATATGTTGGATAAATTGCTTTTTAGAGAATGCGTCCAAATGTCTTCATTTTTCTCTGTTTTGTTGGGATTCTAATGCCCTTCTTAGCTCTGCCTCAGCAGCCTGTGGCATGGACTTTTACTGAGTTACCAGATTAGGGTCAGGACAAACAAATATTTGTTTTGCTGCAGGTAGTACTCAGTTGCCCCAAATCTGACTTGATGGATTGAAAGGAAGTGAAAGACAGTACAAAATCAAGCCCAGTTCCATGCTTCTTTTGCAAATGTCTAAATGCCATCGTTTTATTCCATGAACACCACTTGAATCCCATGTCAGTTGTACGCTACCAGTAGCCCAGCAAATCTGCTCTTTTGGAATGCCTTATCCATTAGGCGTTTTGAACCCAAAAAGACGGTGTAGTCGACAGTAGGCAATGCGACCAATGAGTACTGCAGATTTGAGTAAGTAAATTTGAATCTGAAAACCCACATTATTGGACGTCAATTGTTGTTGCAATTGTCTTTTCATAGCATTTTAACTTCCCTTAGGCTGCTGCACAAATTGTCCCCTTTGAAAGTCAAATGGCTCCGAAAACAGACGCAAGGCATCACCAGCGACTAATCCACACCCACCTTGCTTAACCATGCAAACGCATTTTGGTGCAGCATGGTAGAAAGAAGATTGAAATGGAAAAGAATTCCTTTGGCTACCTCGGCGTCTTCGTAAACCACCACTGCTTTATGACAATAGAGTGAAATTTTTCTAAAGCCAAACGACAAAAGCCCAAAACTGTTAACATTTTAAGAAGTCATCTATAGCGGCCTTGTCGTCAACTCTATTAACATGAGCGTGTTTGGTGAGACTATGGAGGAAAGCTTCTGAAAACTCTTTTTTTTAAACTTCCTGACCATCACAGGTTTCAGATGTGAGAACTGAGCCTTCGGTTGGTGTTGCTATCTGCGCGAACTGAATTTTCTGCCTAGGTGGGTGCGTCAACGAACCGAGGTAATGAAATTCTGCGACATTCACTAGGGTTGTGTCAGACCTTACATTCTAGGCTATCGGATGGATGCCAGATGCTGATATTGTGGATTGCGTGTTGTGCTGATTACTAAGGCTCCTTTGCCCTCTAAGAGGTTTGCATTGAGTTACTACTACTACAAGCAATTTTGCGTTACACATATTCTATCCAGTTCTCACTATGCATTCGCTCGCACATAAATGGTCAAAATGATCGAGTTGTAGGCATTTCCTCTAATGTATTTAAGGAAATCAGTGAATCTTATCCTTTCTCCACCGAACTCCTCTCATTCATTCCTTGACGCAGGCGCTGATTTCCTTTGCAAACAATGTGGTAATGTGTTGTTTATAGGTTAGTCGCTTTCTCTTGTGCTATCCTTACAAAACTACGCATTGTGTGTAAAAATTGGTTGGACTCTACTTATTCCCATATTAGTAGATTGACGAAAACGGGTGCAAGTCAAATTACCAGTCAGTCTACAGTTTGACCGTTGACCATGGGACAATGCCACCCATCGATATCATACTAATCGCTTGTAGGACCATGCGCTCGAATTCACAGCAAATTTTATGGAAAGATGACATTTAAATTGCGTGCCCAAAGAACTCAAATGAAGCTAAACGGATAAATATGAGTTCATGGTCTCAGTGAGAATGTTTTGCGGGATACTCTTATGCATTTCATGCTTTAAAAGGCAAAGCGGAACATGCTAAAATTTCCAACTGACCTGTTGACTGCTTCGAAGAAGACGTCTACAAACAGTAGTAACTTGGCGACTGGATTGGAGGGGTCGATTAAGCATAGCTTTTAATATGGTTGTGGAGATTTCAGTTGAATTGCAGATCCACGCGATTCATCTAAGCAACACTTGAACTGTTTGAATTAAAATTCAATTGGATCGCGACGCAACGGTGATTTTATGCAAGTGAATTAATAAAAAAAGATGATTCAACCGGAATCTCGGTGCATTGTCTCTTGCGATGTGATTGGGAAGGCGATCGCATGCTAGAGTGGCAAGAAGTGGGAGCAATGAACGTGCTAGTGGTAATGCTGCTATAGTATTACTACAACAGCAGGGCACTAAAGCTCTGAGAATGTGTCGCGATTTAGTCCATCCCCATGCCTCTATCAACGAGTGATTACGAACGAGGCTTGCAGTCAACCAAGTCACACCGGCATCCCATATCCACGCTAATCTATCACTGGCTTCAACCTCAGTGTTTATTGTGATCCTACCTCAGGTAACTCAGCAGTTAGACCCATGAGTGGTGTAGCCGTTTTGAAGGCAGTTAATTGCACATCAGCGTGTTGGTGATGGCCTCAGTTATGATGACGCCGTTCCTGCACATGGCTGAGGCTACGGCCTCAGTCTCGTCAGTCACGCATGCAAGCATAAAAGCAGTGCGAATCGCCTACCTCGCCCTAAAAACATGATGCCATCATCACTTGTGGTGTCACGAAGTTGCACAAGAGCTAGGAGACAGGCAAATAAACGTTTAGTGGAAGGGATGACGAGCACGATTAGGCACTAAAACCAGCATTCCTAATAAGCGGTACTTGCTGGCGACCAGTAGGACGTAATTCCCGACTATACAGCTCAATGTTTGCATAGACGTAGGCTAAAGGCAAAATTTTGAAGCTTGTGATTATGGCAACACTTAACTCAATCATCAAAACTACAACTAAAGTGGGCTCCAATTGCAGCGTTTTACAATGATCTCTTGCTTGTTTCGGTGAGTTCCGACCACTAGTATCCCAAACAGTGAACACTGAGCACAAATGGCTCTTTTCCATAGCGTAAACAGATGTGAGAATTCTGCAAGAGTCACACAGGAAAAGTGGGCGAGTGGCTGCAATCTAAAATTCTACAAATCACATTTGCACTGCTGTCTGTTTCACAACAGCCTTCACAAATATAGGTAACCTTACTTCCCGTCAGAATTCAAAATGGTGCGGTTCCTTAAGTACTGCACAGACTCGCACTGATTTATCTTCGTCGATATGGTATAAGTCGTCGCGAATTTGGGCCCAAAAGGCAACCAGAAACGGCAAAACTCCATCTGCTTACGCGATAGACCATTCCGATCTGTATCCGTAATCTCAAAGACAGGTTTATCTCTGCAGAGAAGGCTGCCACTCCAGTAGGTTGGAAAGCGTTGTGACAAAGTTGTCGGATGAGTTCCCTAGATGTGAACGCGCATGAGTACGCGTTCGACTTTTGGATTGCTGAGCCATGAATCGAAGGTGGAACTTATTCTCACTTGGGTGTTTACGATGCGTTGAATGTCAACACTTTACCACTGCTCCAATCATTCCCTTGATCGACAGCCAATCAGGAGTGACCCAACGGGTTCACCACTGTAGCTGCTTTATAGAATGTTTGAAAAAGGAATCTGAACAAATTTCGTTTCGGCAATTTTTTTCATACTTGACTGAGGCGATCGGTGTTTCATCGTCTCATCCCGGACACACCGATGGTCGGCAGAACCTCTCACTCTGAATTCACTTTCCAAACCGAACGACAATCCAGATCGATTTGAATTGCTAAAAGGACTCACTGGCGTTGTGGTCAAGTATTGCCTCAGTTGCACCGAATTTCAACGATCGGCACGGTCAGATTGTGAACCTTTCTTTCAACGCTGATTACTTCACGATGGCTAATTGGGAGGTTTACCAAGGGTAAGGTCGGAGACGACGCTCTAAAGAGGAAGCAGGTTGTGCAATAATTTGCTTGGCTGCTAATTTCTTTGGCAGTCACTTTGGTGGCCATATCGTTATAGCTGGGTGGCCTGACCTCCGAGCCATGCCAACGGCCCTGATCCCTCAGGATGCGAAAATGATCTTGTGAGAATTTCCCACGTTTTACGGAGCCTAAAATTATGGTGCAAACATTTAAGCGGTAGCCTTTATGAAATCTTCTTATATAGTAATGAAGCGTTGGAAAGGCACGCATGCCTTTGAAAGTCTTTGGTAAACCTTGGATGAGGAGGAGGAAAATGCAAAATTGCCTACCAAGTGCAATCAGCAGGTAATACTTCGCATTCCAGCTGGTTATAAGTTAATACTGCTGACATTTGCACATGAACGATCAATGGCCCAAATTTCTTATCGTATTGAAGCGATTTCCTCTAATAACCGACAATTCTCTGTGATTGAACGCGTGTTTGAAAGTGGCTTGATTCGAAGTGCTCTAATACAAAAGCAAACATCCGAGTTATGAAAAGTATGTTTTAAAATAACCCCACCGCCACTTTAGCCGAGCCTACATCGCTAAGTATTTGAGCGGTAAGCAATAGTGAGTTGAAATTTAGCAGTGGTCTATGTCTGGACAACGCTTATCATTCCACAGCAATAAGACTGGGAGAAATAACGATATCTGCCTCTTACTTTTGCGAGTGACGATGAATTCTTAGCCTTCAGAGGCCTTGTTGGACAGTTGGGCACCATGAGCAGCCTCGCAAGCGTCAATATGCTCCAAATATGGTGGTCTACCCGAATCTAATTTAGGTAATTTTAGACACTGTAGCTTCTACTTCCCCACAAGCGCGTGTTGTGCACTTCCGATTCCAGTAAACTGTTTGACAAATGTTGGGAAGGGACTTCTGAACTCAGAAAGCTATTCAGTTGCGAACTTGTACAGCCTGGAAATGTAAGCCAGGTACACACGCGCTTTGAAGGGATTTCTATAACTGCAACCATCTGACTAATGGTATGTGTCAAGCAATCTATCTAGCACCGCCTAGTTATAGAATAGCTTAGTAAAGGCAAGCTTAGTTGAAGTTTCGAAAGGCAGGCGCAGAATTAGTCAGGATTGTGATTGGAAAAGAAGGTGAGGCAGACCTCCTCTCTGCCTCAAGACTATCCGATCTGTTACTCTCTTACATAATCTTCACCTCGTCAATTCTTCTTTGTTGGTACTCTACAAAAGTCACTATCCTCTACCTATAACGTGGTGAGCTTTGCGCATCATCTGTTATTGCTCAAAACCCATTAATCACTTCTGTGACGCAACACACCAACGTCGTGAAGGGGAACTAAGAGAAATGAAGATGCAGAACGAACTTTACAACCAACTGACAACGAAGCTAATGCACTTTAGTCATATTCTTTTAAACAAACAACGCGGATTGCGGCAGGACTCATGGAGGTGGGGGAAGAGATGTCGCGACACAGCTGCACAAAACGCATACCCGTACGGTGAGCAGCAGTAGCACGAGCGCGCACGAGACATGGCAGTGGTGGGTTGGTCGCTCGATGTGGATCACAGACACAAGCTGACGGACAGTTATAGTTTTCGGGTCGATCTCTGGTTTGTTCGGTTCAGTGCTTCTCAGTCTCCTTTAGGTGCACGTGATATCCGACGCCCTTTGAATGTTTTCTTGCTGATACTGTTGCATGACGAAAGAGCTGAATAGGCAGAGATTGGTGGTAATAATTGACTGTTGAAGAGGCATTTGGATGGGCATCAATAAATACTGCCATTGGCTAGGAACATAACAATGAAAAGGAAGGCGAGGGTCGGGAAGAAGGCGACTTTTAAGTAGATATCGAAAGCAACTTATGTCGAGTTTACAAAGGTGACTGTAGGCATAGCAGGTCTAAATAAGGGCGATCCTTTGCGTTCCATTATGTAACAATTGCAGTTGTCACGACAGTCGCGTTTCATTGCAAAGATGCAATCCTCATAAACCACGTGATGGCATGTTTGATGAATCGCTTCGTTGAGAATGCATCCAAATTATGCATGTTCTTCTCTTTTGCTGTGATCCTGATGTGCTTCCCAGCTCTTTCACAGCAACCTGTAGCATTAGCACTTACGGAGTTATCCGATCATAGTCATGATAGGCAACTTTCGCATTATTGTTGGGAACATTGCTGAGTCGCCTCAAATTTGACTAAAGTGATTTAGAGGGATTGAGATGCAGCATCAAGCAGATCAAGTTCCATGCAACATCCATAAAGATCTGTATGTCTTTGTTGCATTCTGTGAACACCATTTGAGTTTTGCATCGATTGTTTGCCACCAGAAACTCAACAAATACGCATTTTGGTATGTCTAATTTAACAGGATTTTTAAATATAATGGAGATAGACACTACCTTCATAGTTTGACTAGAAGAACACGGGTTTGACGTACTAGCTTCGCTGTCAGTTGATAATAATATTTGCCCGAAATTCCAGTGTCTTCAGTTCTAAGTCCTCAGTTCCTTTGGATCACCTTCACGATGTCCACGTGCTGTGTCAGGAAAAGATCATTTGCACCTTAAAGCAACCCAATGAATAGATTTTGGATAATAAAAGTTGTGCAAGGAGAACCACAATGGAGGTAGAGGATAGTGACTTGTGTGTAGTACCGGCATATGAGCATAGATAAGGTGGAAATGCATTACCAGAGTGGCAGGATAGATTATTCTTGAAACAGAGAGGAGGTCTACTTCATCTTCCTCATCGGCAACGACGACACCATCAGGAAGAAGGTAATTGTCGAAATTCTCGCGGTCAGTTTAATTCTGCAAAGGCACCCTCGTTCGACAGCATCAAAACAAATTACTCAAGTTGCAGTGAGGTTTGTCGAGTGCAAATGCAGCATCCATAGGCTTGACCATCAGAAGGGCTGACCTCTGAGCCCAGGTCGGCAGTTAACAGCTCTGAGTATATCAAAGGTAGATATTCAGGCATTATCTCGTGCTTCTTTCCCCTTCAAAAAAGTCTCGTGAAAAGCATCTTATTTTACATGATCGTGGGCATATGCCGATTACCCACGTATTTGTCTGAATTCGTGGACAAACTTTTTAGCAAATATCACGATAAATTGATTGAATTTGCCTTTGTTCGAGCGTCTACGCTCAAATTTATTTGTCAGTAGGATATGGAGAAGACCAGCCGCAGTTGTGAAGAGTCCCTCTCATACATCGGTCTGCTGTCTTACAACAATGTAGCCGTTGCGCTGGGCTGGAGGTGCAAAACAGCGCAATCCGGTAGACAGCACAGACTTCCAGTATCAACTAAACACCATCGCAATTCTAGCTTGAATAAGCTAAAAGAAAACAAAAATCAAAATCTTTAGTCGTTGACTTTGTGACTCCTATATCCTGCCTTATTTCCCCATTAAATAACCTCAACAGAAATCACATCGCCATTCCAACAATTATAAGCTTAGGATGAATTTAACCACTTATAATTAGCTCTTTTAGAAAGGTCCATTATTCGGTCATTTAACAAGTCCCTCACCATGTTTATTTCAGTTGCTAGGTGCCTTACATGGGTTGGCATGCCCAGCTACTGAAGTGGATCTACTCTTGGTCATCATCATACCACATTTATACCGTCCATTTTCAACGCATTCCCGTCTTCGATTGGGGAGCGATCGGAGGAGAAGGTACTGTAACACAAGTTTGTACGCAGAGTAGCAGTAGCGCATAGGTACCCAAGGGTCGGGCAGAATGGTTAGTCTACCTATACTGATCAGTCGAATATGCAAACGTAGAATTGGTGGCTGATTTGGGCGTGGGCTTGATGTCCATGAGGTAAGTGGTTTGACCTCAAAAGCTGATTGTGAATAAGCATTTTTATAACCTCATTAGCGAATTACATTTCAGAGAGACGAGTCAGTGGTGCCAGTCGCCCGAGATGGAAAAGCTCTTATCGCGAACCCGTGGAAGGTGGGCCATTGCAAGAAATGTTGGTAACTGAACATTTCGGCATTCTTAATCGCCACATCAACGTTTGGTAAACGCCTGCTTTTGTAACCACTAGGGTAAAGTTTTCTACGACAGTGTGAGGCTGCTCAGGTCAGATGACCAAGACCAATTACTAAATGTCTGCAAACGAGTCGATACAACTTTGGCTTTCAAAAAGGATTTCGACGGATTAAAAGAGTCTTAAATGTCCAGAAGCTGTTCACGACGTCATGACAACATTGTTTAACTGGTTTGTCCCATAATCAACCTTCAGACTCCCAATGACTTGCACGTTGTGGGTTTGCAATTCCACTTGTTCTTCATTCCAGTTAAGCGGAAGCATACTTAAGCGATTGACTGTGTGCGCATGCGTCAGGCATTCGAAGAGGCCGGTATTGTGTTGGATCATCAACAGGTCAGTTTGTCTCTCTGGTCTTAATTTCATTCGCCAAACAGACTGACAAAGTAGGTGTATTCGCTTGCTACAGTAGTGGTGTTACCTATGTAGCGGGGTGAGTGTCACTTGGAATGGTTGTAAAGCACCAACATGTGTAAGCGCGTTACTTTCAACCACTGAGCTGTCTGTTAGAGCCGACCTAACTGTTGGAAAGGAGTGAAGCTCAGGGCTTTCTCGCTTACACTGCTTAATTGCTTAAGTACGTGGTGTAAGTAGTCGCCGCTTAATTCAATGTGTTTAGATCAGCATTTTATTCGTAATTATCGAGGTATCAATCGAAATACATCAGATCAATGAGTCTCAAGGTGGATGGCAAAGGCTGATGTGGCTGTGAGCGGGCCATTTTTTGTGGATATCCAAATGATCTTATTATTCTGGTGGCAAACACAGTAAAACAAATGCATTACACCTATGCAAGTGCAGAAACGTGAGCAGGTGAATTAGGCACACATGAGAGAGTGTCTCTAGGGACGTCTGTTAGTGTGATGGTGACGCCAAAGCCGATGCTTCCAACTCCAACTATTGTCTCATTTCTGACCTCCCAACTACTCCTAACATGGATCGCATATGATATGAACCAAAAGCTACCTACCTCATGACTTGATCTCATTCCTATCATTTTGTCTTTTTCGAAAGTGTTTCAAAGGATTTGTAGGACATCACATGGTAGAAAGGTCGTAAGTCAATGACCTAGTTCATATGATACATTTCAATGGTTGTGGTTGAGGAGTCTGAAAGCATTGCAGCATTCGTTTCATTTATTGTGACTAAAGGTGCTACTAGGGTCAATCCAGTCTAACTGTCATGACAACTCCAACTTTAAAGCAGCTTCAAATCATGGTCTTGAGGTATATCGCAGAAGAGTTCTCCGTTCCTAATAAAAGTTGGTACTTCTGAAGATTTCAACTTCTCCTTTTGGGATCGTCTCCTGTGCACCAGGTTTTCTGTCCCTTACTCAGCTAAGGTAGCAGTGAAGTCCGCTGATTAAGGCAAGATGCCTTAGACAATGTTACCTTCACACAAGAGGAGTTTTAACGAACAGCGATTTCCCGAAAGTCATTTTAATGGCGCGTATTTTTGGAAGCATTGCAGAGACCATTTGTGTGGCGCATCGACACAGAATTACCTGTCATTATTAAAGCAGCAGGCTGTCCTTAAATTGTGTTTGCAAAATTGTTGCATATTTTGTGGGTGTACATTGGGTCTGCCCGTGCAGATTGCCTAGCCATTTCATTGAGGCAATTGCTGTCTCAACATGTCTCGGACAATCCAAAGTCATTTCCCTTAGAGACTTGTTAGGGCCACTTTCCGCTTTCCACATGGATAGGAATCTTTTATTTGCCTCTAGTACACATCGAGTCTTAGTGTTTTGATACTTAGTGAAGAAGTGGGCGAACCGGCTGCCCCCTGCCTCCTGTTGCTACCAAACGCGCCTTTATGAAAATATCATTACTTCTTATTTGACATACACAATTTCTCTATTTTAAAGCAGTAGTGGTGAGTGTTTAGGCCTTTGGAGCAGCTAAAAACACACATGTTTTGTTTTAATTTAACTTGTTAGTGGCGAAAAGCAACTGGTCTTCTACGCAATGCATTGAATGCAATTGAGTGGCAAGGCAATGCGTGCCTCAGTGGGGCAATCAAACCGAAGGGTATAGGAATGGCACTGCATTGTTTCCCATTCAAAGTACCATACCCAACATCATTGCTATTTATTCATTCTACAAGTGTCATTTGATGAATCAAAGTCGCATTGAGAACAGCTTATTTTTGATTTCTTAGATTGAAATTGGCGCGTAGGTCACATAAATAGCCTCCCTTAAGTGTGATATTCATCTAGTGGCGACCCTAATCTTCTTTGAACCCGAAAGGAGGCATAATAATAGGGCAAAATATGTATTCTTGGTATAAAATATGGTTAAGAATCTGCAAGAATGTTCCGTAAGCCCTGTCTTCCAGCCAAAAACCAGAGACGGCGACTTCAGTGTTCGCGAATTCAAAGCGATCCGCTTAACACACGACTGAAGTGTTGCAATTATCGACACCAGTGGTCGTCATATTTACCACCTTAATATGTTGGACGACAAAACATCATCAACGGACTTCTGAGCTGATGCTTTTCACTCGACTATAAGGTAATCAACTCGCAGTCAATAGATCAAAAAAAGTTGTCTGCTCATAGGATTTACATTTGCTTTCCCAAACATTATTTGGTCAAAGCACGATCGCTACTTACTGTCCACGAGTGCTTTTAAACAAAGAAAATCTGCTTTAGTCTGACTGAATTCAAACTTTGAAATTCAATGTCCAAATGTTGTGGTGAGACTCACATTTCTGTTGCAGGTTTTCAAATAGGTGATTATCTCAATTAATTGACCATAAATTGTCAAGTAACATGGCATTTTCCTTCGAATTCAATGATTTTAACCTTTCTGAAGGACTACAGCACATCTACATGTGATAGTGCGCAACTACTTAATGCTATTTATTCCTAGGTAGATGAATAAGGAATGCTTATCTAGGATGTGGCATTAAAAAACTTCTGTACCTTCTACCTAGAAAAGCTTTTCAGACATCCAGTTTTAACATATTTGGTTTTCAGTGACCTTGTAAACTTACATTCTGACAAATTCTTTAGCCATTCGAGAATGTCCGGTTTTTCAATTTGGCACTGGGTACTCTCTAGACTTAAGGCCAAAACAACTGATTGGATACAAGGCGTAGACCAAGGAAAGAACCCTTTTAAATAGCACAACAATCTGATCGCACTACGGCTCGATATGACCATCACGATCACTGTAAGCACCGTTTAGCGTCGAATGCAACACATCGTGATCTCGACGTTTGCTCCACACAGCGCCAAATGCGCCCTTAACTAACATCTGAATGTGTCCAGCCATGCAAAAACGGCACAGAGAAGACTGACTCAAGAGCATCGAAGAATCCTGACAGCTGCGTCAAAGTTCCCGCTACTGCTGTACGCCTTGTTACAATCCCACTAGCATATGAACTAAGAAGACATCCCAAATGCACTATGGCGTTACGGAAATCGCTACAGTCTTGCAAATGTACTACTTCGATGTCAGATGCAAAGGCAAGCCAATGTCTCCAATAGAATTTGAGAGCTTCTTACTTAAGTGCTTGGAGAATCACAAACTCACACACAATGGCGAACATGAAGCGAGTCACAGTGCAGCTACCTTTTGCTGGAGAATGGCCCGTTAACCGAAGCATCCCATTTGAGAACTTTGTCTTAATACTTTCCATCTACGTGTGCGGAATTCTCGCCAGAAGTGTAATAATCCTCTTCAAGATTGCTAATGTAGATTGAGATTGTCTATTACGCAAGCAGGCGGATTTGGAGGATTTTGCAGGGTCTTTTAAACTTAGAGTCACGACAGCTTATGCCAGCGTCGGTGAAGATCAACGAGTGAGAGAGGGTCTATACACTATTTGGAAAATGTTCTTCTTACTGTGACCTCTGATGGTGGGGTGGACTTGCACAAAGTCATGAAGACTGTCGTAAACAGCCATGGTCACTGACTGTCTAACACCTGTTTCGTGTCACGACATCCACCGACTGGCCACTGTAGAATATGTTGTCCATACAAATAAAACTTGCAGAATTTGGGCTTCAGCAACCCACTCACGACGTTTGTATTTGCGGTGGAAAAAGAACCATTCGCATGCAGCATCACTTGTCCAGTTTTATAACTTTTGGGAAGACTAGCGGTCGGAGCTCCCCAAACTAAGCGTAAGGACAATGTAAAAAGACACGAACAATAAAAACGAGTAGAGCTCGCTTAAATGACAGTTTTTGAAGATGGTAGAATATAATGCTTGATAAGCCCAGAAATATGGATTGGTCTTTGAGTTGCTAAATTCTAATGCAAAGTTTATTGGGAAGATGCATAATCACAAGCTTTAAAATTCTACCTCAACTTACGCCAACACGACTCTTGGGATGCTTAGTCTAGCATATACCCTCTTTTGAGAGCACCATTTTCACTACATCGTTATGTTCATCAATCCTCGCACTAAATGATTGGTCTCCTGCCTCCTAGCTCTTGTGCAACGTCGTGGAACCACAGGTGTTACTGGCATCATGCTCTCTGTGTGGGGCAGGCATTTCGCACACTGCCTGCATGTTTACATGAGTGACTAACGCGACTGAGGTTGTAGCCTTGGTCATGTGCCGGGAACGGGGCCACAAAAACTGAGGTCATTATCGCCACGAAAATGTGCAATCAGCTGTCTTCCAAACGGTTTCACCACTCATGGGTCTAACCGCTGAGTTGCTGAATGTCCAAATGCTTGAGTGTGGGTGGGATCGCAATACAGAATGAGGTTGAATTATCTATGGACTCAAGTAGACGTAAGCGGTGGATAAGACCTGGTTGACTGGAAACTCCATTCGTGGTTACAAGTTAATTAAAGCGTTGACTCTGCATCAGCGTCATTTACTGTCTTGATTGGAGGTGTCCGGGATGGATTTGTTTGCAACACGTCCGCCGCACATTGGTACCATTAACAGGTCACATGCATGACAAACCTGCTTCTGTATGTAGAAATGCCACCACAGCATTTCCAGCTACACGTTCATTTCATTCCCTCCTTGTCTCCCTAACACAGAATCTCCTTTCCACATCACCAGAGACAGTGCAGCAAAACTCCATCTGAATCATTTGCTTCTTATTATTAAATCCGTAGCATGTAATTATTACCATTTCATATTTTCACTGTCTTCCCATTCAGACAGTTTGGGTGTCACTTGGGTGAACCGCGTGGACTTGTAAGTTAATCTGAACCTCCAGGACCATATTCATAGTTATGCTCAATCATTTCTCTCCACTTAAGTTTCCACGTTACTCTTCCTTGTGCAATTCTCCTTCTTGACAGTCAACTACTCAGCAAAAGTAGTCGAACGTGTCCTGCTTTGACCTTCGGACCCACGTTTATCTGCCCACCTCAGATTATTTTTTTGGTGTGCAAGTCAAATGTCATCTTTAGCTCAGCTTAGCTTTAAATTCTAGCGTATGGTCCCATGCACAAATTATGGGGCACTAATGAGAATACAGTTAACGGCCAAACTGCAGACTGACTGGTAATTTGTCATGTAACCCTAGTCATTTTCTGACTGTTTAATGCCAGCACCCCCCTGATTTGACTTTATACAACAATCACCTGCTGCCATTTTTATGTTAGGATCTTTTCAAGCGAGATTCGCTATGTTATCATACTTGTTGCAGAAGAAGTGTGTGTCACGAATCGGCACATGATTGAGTGCAATATTAAAAATACGGGCATGTTTATCGACACCACCAGGAACAAAATGTTTTACCGGCGAAAGCTTGGATCTTAGGTGGTACTGTAACACAGTTTGGTGGGACTGCTGATTTTGGTCACGGTCACAGAGGTGGCCATATTGTCCTAGCCGCGTAGGCTGGCCTTAGGACCATGCCAGCGGCTCTACCCTAGTATTCTGCTTTCTTTTGCCTTCGAGGGAGCCTCGGGATGCTACAGGCAACTTAAAGGGATAAGGAGAGATTAATTGTCTGCCTATACATGTTCCGCCAACAAATGTTCAATCCGTAGTTTTACCCCTGAAGTGTGGCATGCATCGCAGCTGCATGCGCTCATAAGAGAAAGCCCAACTGCTATCTTACTAGCCTTACTTTCCCAATTTCCGCCTACCTGTTTGGAACGATCTTTTCAAATATTTGGCATTCAGTCAGTCACTAAATATGATTAGTCTCCATATCAAGTATTATTTATTTTTGAGGTCATATTTCATGCAGTCCCATGTTCGCATGTCTAGATCAAATGCTTTTATCTTACATTGCGCCACATAATCGACAGTCCGTGCAGCGTAGGACGTGTGAGAATTTATAAACGAGGAAGCTCATTCCTCTCAAATGCTTGCATAACCAGAGCCACTAGGTGCCACGATAGACTTTCACACCCAAAATGTCACTTCTCGTGACGTTTGAGGCAGATACAGGTCTCACTTTAATGAGTCAGTTGCACCACGTCTGCGCAACCAATGGCAGCACTAAGCCTATATTCTTCATCCCCATTGGCCACCTCGTTGACTAATCAGAACAGCCCTGGCAAAACCTGTTCAATCACGCACGACTACAGTGCTGATACCACCGCATGTGCGTCACATTTGATGACGCCTCAGTGGCAGGTCACCTGTCTCCTTCTCATTTGGTCTCTTCTCACCATCCTCGCCGCAGGCATATGCTGTGCCTCTTGTCTCCTGCCTTTCTGGATAACTGGAAGTGTTGATGTGCCCACCTCCGCAGGCACAGTTATCAGCGGTGTGAGTCATTTGGGTCTGTTTCGTCGATGCGGCTACCCAACGTATGGGTCGAATGGAGATGTGGGATGGATACAGGGATGTGGCTACTACCCCACGTTGGAGAATGTACCTCATTGGATATGGCGAATGGCTCTGGTGCTTCTCATCACAGCCGCCTGTCTCCTCGTTTGGCTGGCGTTCTTCGTGACCAGTGCAGCAGTGTGTACGTCCCTACTACTGCGAAGGAGTGTGAAGTGGTCGCGCGTCTGCTCCTACGCCTACCTCATTGCAGGTGAGATTGTGCAGCACGATATCAGTAGTGGGGCGGTGCTGAGTCACCACAACCCTCCACCTGTGTGGAACTTTAACGGCTGCTCCAAATTATCGCCTAATGGCTGAATTGATGTCGAGGTCAATTGCAATAAATAATTCCTAGTTCAGAGTCTAGACCACTTAATTGAGATAAGCTGTCGGTCTTAAATGTCAATTAACATTCAGCTGTTTCATTTGTGTTTGTAGCATCCATCGTACTAAATTCAGATTTTGTCCAAACGAGCTCTTTTGTTCACTATCAAAGAGGGAGTAAGGTTTCCTGGAAATTCTTTGGGTGACCTATTCCCATCTCATTTATAGTTTCGTAGTACTTTATAAGAATCTGTTTAATTTTGCATTAATCCAGGTTATTTACAGAAATTTGGTTATTTATTTGTTATTCTCGATTGGGAAATTTAATATCCAATCGGTGAAAATGACAACTGGGGTGCTTTGACAACGCTTGCAATGTGATTAGTAGGTAGTTGCAAGCAACTGGATCGTGTGTGACTTTTAAACACTCTAATACATTCGCTTAAAATATTGTTGGACAAAAATTACTCGAACTGTGTCCGCGCTGCAAAATACACTTCGAAACACTCATGCCAGTCTTTCCCCTTACCTTTGTTTATTTAGGCAACTCTTGTTTATTTATGGTCCCCAAGTGATTGAAAGCAAAGATGAAATAAAGGAGACATTTGGCATGCTTGAAATTTGATCACAATTTTGGGTAAAATTTTGATGAACTCCAATTTTTCTTCGTAACGTAAACAGTCAACAGATTCTCATTTTGCTTAGCTCATGCCTACCCGGCTTCCATGGAACGGTTCACCCTCCTTTCAGAGACTAAACAGCTCCATTATTCGTTCGTCGAGGTGACTTTTACCTACTGTGAATAACTCGAGCTACGAAATGAAAAATAAGGTGCAGTAGACGAAAAGTGCAAGAACAACATTGTTAAGGAATTCGTTAAAACTTAACGCCTTCGCTCTCTCCTGCCGTAGGATAAAATGCCTGTAATTTAATAATGGACGGAAACAGTTGCTTTTTGGCGGTCACTCCTTCACAAGCCGGTTTAATAGCATTGTGAATTTCATCCATTAAAGAGTTTGGAATGCCGAAGTTGGCAAGGAATTTGTTGAAGCCGGGGTTTTACCGCGCCGATTTCTTTTTGACAGTTGACAGTGTGTGTTGCCACTAGACAATCGAGAAGCGTTAGCAGGTGCCTGCCAAATAATCAGACAGTCTGCAAGTTGACCATTCAAAAGACTCTCATTGAATAGTACCCCTTACTAATTGCATACTTGGTGAAGCTCGTAAGATTCGGTAGGGTACTTTTGCCACAATTCCAATCTCAAAACACTAGATAAGGCATCCTCGACTTTTTTATCCAGCGATTGAGTGGTGAAAGGATAAAGTCGGTGACGCGCACCAACTTGGCGACTGGAGTTGAGGTGAGGAGGTGAACGTTACTTCCTGCCTGATTTACCCACGTGTTTCAAGAGTGTTCTGTAGGTGACTTTTGATCTGTGCAAGTTGAACGAAGACTACTCGCGACGGGTCATCGTTGTGTTGAACGTTGAATGAAATGATGATGACACCGCAGAATTGATGGTAGCAAGTAGCTCAGTTTGTGTATTGCTAAAACATTCCTGACGATGTGAATGGGAATAGGATTCAATATTGGGCTGATACGAACAGAGTCCCTTCGTGTTCTTTTCTAATAGTCGTATTTATTAACTTTCAGTATTTGCCATAGTTGCAAAGTCTTCTCTTCTTCGGCAGCGTGAAAACGCGTTATTCATGCTCATGTCTTGCTAGAGCAAGTAATTTACATAATGCAAAGGAGGCGTTTGTTCCATGGGCTTCTATGTTATTGTAGAACGGAAAAACCACCTTCAATATGTTTAAGTATGATGATTTGATCTTTTCGTACTTTCATTTTCATTCCCAGACGCTGAAGATAATAAAGTAGTATTGGATTTCCTATTGGTGTTATCCTATTATCCTAAGAGGTTATTCCATTCCTCTTGGCCCAATACCAATGTTCCAACGCGTTTTTTTTCCATCAAGAAGTGATTGATGCCCTGGAAATGGTGGGCGACTTCCAAAGAGTTGCCGTACTATTGAAAGAGCCATGTTATCCGGACTATAGTCCTTTTTCAAATGCTGCTTAAAGGGCGCCCAACGCAATGGTTTTAATGAAGCATGAGTTGTACTGAAAAGAGTTTGATACCATTGCATTCAACACGTACCTAGCCCTTTTCTAAGGTATCTTAAATAGTCTCCACTTGCACCGGTTTTTAAAACTCAGCTTTTAGTCGTTCTTTTCTTAATTAAGTGAGAATCATGTTGGAAAATCAGCGCGATTGCTAAATCTTTGTGAAACGGTCCACGTTATAGAGTTTACTAAAAGTGTGGAGAAACGATTTCACAGCTCGATTACGGAAGAATTTTGGTCACCCTGCTCCAGTGATTGCATTGACCCTAGCACCAAACTTGCAGCCACTGTGGAGGCATTCCACCAACTACCTCTACGAAGCAGTCGATTAGGTTGTCCGTTATTCTCGAAGGCTACTGATACTGCCAAGAATGCGATTCCTTGCAGGTAACGAAGTAAGCCTTTTCCCGCCCTCTCAACCAACAACCTGCACGTTGTCAACTGTCATTAGTTTCGCCTTACAGCCACGAACGTCAATTATGAGTGAGTCATTGTAGAAGAGACAAGGGTGGATTCCCTTCCCTTTGCTTAAGCATTGTAAGGTTGCCAAGTGTCTGTCATCTCGCAGGTTGGAAAGCATGCATGGATTGCATGAAAAAAGAACACATTTCACACTCTGTTTCTTGTATTCTGACAACCAGAACAGTCTGTCTTTTGAGGCTTGACGATTGGTAGCCAACTTCCTGTCAATAATTTACTTATAATTCCTTGTCTAATGAAATCTGTCATGTGATTGTTGCTTCAAATTGAATTATCGTTCCGCGTTACGTCAAAGCGCTCCCGATCGCAGTCGACCTTCAGTCCAAACAATTGTAGGTATCCTTAGTGAAAATTACCGATAGCTCTTGGGCCACTTTATGGTCAGCCAGTTCCTTTAATGGCCAGTTGTCGGACCACCGCATTTATGACCATATTTCGTAGTAGAACGCAAGATGCTAGCGAGTTTCAATTACCAGCGCAGCTTTAAGTCAAATGTTAATGGCTCCGTTACAACTTGCTTCTCGGTGTTCACTTCACTTTTGATTGAATTTGTTGAATTTCCTGCAGCCTAATCACCCCCAACCGTTGGAAAATCATTGCCCTCAATGCGGACTTTAGGCCTTTATGCCAATGTTTGGGATGTAATTCATAAAGGGATTTGAGGCCTGGAATGAGTGCTGACCATTTCTTTAATCTCGGACAAAGGTAGAAATAAAGCGACTCTTGGATGTGATTGAATTTATTCATCCAATATACGCCAAATAACATTTTGTAGGAATAACGTAATGGGTTGTGAGTCCAAGGGTTCTACCGGACACCTACACTTGCACATGCCTCCACTTTTTTCTTTAATGTATCAGAGCATTTTGGGAACACTCTAACTGAGCAATTTGAGAGCAAAATAGTGCGACGTTGGCAAAATTGCCCATTAAGAAATTATTAATAGTGCCATAAACTGAAAGAAAATAACAAGGTTTCGTGCCGCACTAATGCCAACTTTGCTTTGATACTTTGGAAGGGTAGAACAGTGTTGTTTTCTTCTTTACTTTTAGGAACACTTTGCCTTGTCGCTTGCGTTGCCTATCCTTTTGGATGGTCTAACAACTCCGAGATTCTACAAATTTGCGGTCACGGAAGTGGAAGGTATAAATTGGGTACGCTTTGGTTTGAATGTCATCAGTCTCTCCTGTTTCGCGCAACATGACGTTTCTGATATTATTATAAGTAAGAAACGCTTGTTGTTTGACTGAACCACCTGCATTTGATGTGAATGGGAGGGAGCAGTCTACTTATACCAAGTGAGTAGCACCAAACCGCAAACGTTGGCTGACGGCATACCTATAGCGTAAATTCATCAAAACAAAAAATTGGCATTTTAATAAGTGTTGTTTTGTCAAGTTACAGTATTAGCGAGCAGTATATGTTGCGTTCAGGTCGATGCGAAGTTGGTTGGGCATACGTGCTGACGATAGCATGTGGCGTGATCAGTGTAGTACTGTCGGGAATGCCGAACATTCTACAATCTCTCCTGCAGTGCACCACCTCACCACCACCGCTACCACCAAGTGATGCAAAGCACTCCCTCCTACCTGCCATCCACTCGCACCCTCAACATCCCACTCCTTGGTACACCATGGAGAACTCAGTGTTTTTGTGTGGCACTGGAGGTGGCATCAACTGCAATGTCAGGAGACGTCCACACTCTCTTGTGATTCCATCTGATTTCAGCATCTCGTTGGATCCCACACGTCGTCTTAGCTGCTCTGTATTCTATCCCATTCCAAGACAACAGCAAGGTGGTTTGCCTCCCACCAAGCCCTCAGTGAGTTCTCTAATGAATATTTCAGTTGACTTTCACCATTATCGTGTACGCAAGGATGGTTTACAATTCCATCATTGAAATTTAAATTGACTGTCCCGTGAGTGGTTAATTCTATGACTCTTTGTAATTCTACGGCAACGCGAAATCACTTTGCATCCGGAGAATGTGCAGGTAAAGCAAAGTGTCAGGTTATTCTCTCATGGTGTGTTTGAGTTTATGTCTGCTATGATCACATGGATGCATAATGGCAGCAGAACGAATTTTCCCGGGAAATAAAATTGTCAGCATTCTAGAGTTTAAATGTTTCCGGAAAATATTGTTGCAGTGGCACTGCACACGCAATCACATTGGCGCCAATTTCCCAAATCCTCGTGACTCATGGAATCGGCCGCGCTGCGCAAAATCGCAATATATCTTTGCACTTTTTTGCTCACCGAATGAAGCAGAATCAACAAATCAATTTGACACTTGGTATTCATGAGATTCTTCAACTACGTGGTGATTCGAACTTTACCAGCTCTTGGTTCTTCGGTTGGGTTCCGAGTTTTTCCCATAGCAAAATTTCTCTGTAAAATGAAACCCATGAAATATAGACAAGTCGGGATTGGTTGAATGTCTGAATAACGTCCACCCACAATTTAACAGGAAGTGGCTAATGAGAGGACTAAACAAGTCTTGGGGAAATGCATGTGGTTTGGCAAAAGGATGTGCTGAACTTTGCCTAACAGATTTTTTAACATTGTAGGAATGTCAGTCTTTCGCAGCCATACCAGAAGACGAGGTGGCCATCAACACTAAAGTAGAGGCCAATGATGGGCTTCGCGATGATTGCGAGATTACCAGCATTGCTGAAAATACGAGTTGAAATTGTTTTTATCTCCCTATTATTCCACGAGTCATGTAGAACCTGTATATCAACGGTTCCATCGCTCTTAACACAAAAAACTGCATTAATGATAGCCAAATACTGTAATTTAGTGTGCTTTAATGAAATAAATAAGAACTGGGCATACCTTCGTGATCTCCATTCATTCATTGCTTCTGGGAGCGTCAGACTTGCTGACTTGCAGAGCATTGCAATGAAGTTAGAAGTGGTGAAGTAAATCCCTCGTGTTTCACAAATGGCATTAAATCGTGGCTTTGTCTACTGTATAATGTTTCAAGTTTCCATCCGCACTCAATACAGTTGCCTGAAGCATAAAAAAGCTATTCTCTCTCTGCAATGACGGGGAGAAATTGATTGGTCAGAGTGGGTGACATGAAGAGTGGACATTGCACCACAATCACAAGATGGGGTTTGGTACCGGTTTAAGATGTGTTATTTGCATCGTTGCAGGTGAGGATAATGAACCGGGGAGGAAGAGCTGATAAAAGGGACATTGGAGGCGATCATGGGCTACCGAAGAAACAGCTGTGGGATGGTGATAGGCATCGAGAAGCACCGCAGCTAAATAGAAACACGACAATGAAGGGAAAGGAGAGGATAGAAAGAAAGACAACTTCAAAGTAGATGTGAAAAGTAAGATGCTTGTGTGGCATCGAAAGGAAACTATGCTTTCAAGTTTGCATTGTTTCACATATTTAGACGTCGAGTCAACAAAATAAACTGCATCGGGCCGATTACCTTAAACAGTTCCCATCTCGTTTCATTGCAAATGAGCGATCCCCGTAAACCAGTTGAGGATATGTTGGATAAATTGCTTTTTAGAGAATACGTCCAAATGTCTTCATTTTTCTCTGTTTTGTTGTGATTCTAATGCTCTATCTAGCCCTGTCTCAACAACCTGTGGCATGGACTTTTTCTGAGTTACCAGATAAGGGTCAGGAAAGACACCTTCCTTGATGCTCTAATAAAGATCTGCATTCCATGAACACCACTTGAATCCCACATCAATTCCAGTCTCCCAGCGAAAATGCCTTCTTAAAATGTCGTATTTATTAGGATTTCTAAACATAGAAGACAGCTTAATAGACAGTAGACCATGTGACCAATGAGCACCACAGATTTGATTCAAGTAAATCCGAAGCTGGAAACTCACATTATTAGACACTAATCTGAGCCCAGGCATAAGACCTGATTATTGTTGGAATTACTTGCCTAAAACTTTTTAACTTCCCTTGGGCTACTGCACAAATTGCTTCCTTTGAAAATCAAATGACTCTGAGCACACACGCAAGGCATTACCGGCGACTAATCCACACCCATCTCGCTTATTCATGCAAACGCATTTCCGTACAGTATTCTTGTGGACCACCATTGCTTTGTGACCATAGGACAAAATTTTGCTAAATTCAACTAACAAAAGCTTGAAAGCTGTTAAGAGCTAACGAAGCCATCCGTAACGGCCTTGTTTTCTACTCTGTTAGCATGAGCGTGTTTGGTGAGACTATGGAGGAGAGCTTCCAAAAACTCATTCCTTTAACTTCCTGGCCATCACAGATTTCAGATGTGCAAACCGAGCTACCGATCCGAGACGCAATCTGCGCGGACTGAGTTTTTTGCGTATGCAGGTACATAACCAAACCGAGGTGATACAATACTGCAATATTCACCAGGCTATCGGACACATTGCGTATGCTGATACTGTGGGTTGTGTATTGTTTTGATTATAAAACTCACTTCGCCTTCTAAGAGGTTTATTATGAGGTGACGCTACTTCCTTTGATATTTACGTTACACATAACCTATTCATTTTTCCCTATGCACTCGCCCGTACACAAATGGTCAAAATGACCAAGTTGTTGGCATTTCCTCCCAAGCATTCAAGGAAATTGATAACTGTAGTCCTTTTTATACTGAATACCCGCCATTGATACGTCGGCGCAGGCACAGATTTTCTTATATAACAATGTGGTAACATGCTCTCTATAGGTCAATCACTTCCTCTTATGTAATCTTGACAAAACTCCGCATTATGGGTAAAATTGATCGAACTCTACTTATTTTCATATAAGTAGATTGACTAAAAGTTTAAAATTTTTGCTGTGTGCCTAAAAAGGACTTACCCAAGGGTTTTTTTACGGAAAGGAGTTAAAATGAATTTCCGTTTAAGTATTTGTCTAAGAAAATGATGCATGTCTAAAAAAAGACAAAATTGCTACAATACTGCCTAAGTTTTTACACACTACTTCAATTCAATTCTTAGAATTTCTGCCTAAAAATGCAATCGTTTGCGTGGAAGAAGCAAATCTGCGTCAAAGAATTAGTTGTTCTTTAGATATTTTACGTAATCTCTTTGCCTTTTTCATTGAATTGTCTTGTGTATGCCTTCTTTTTCCGTTTCCTTCACGCTTTTCACTCCCCCATCTCCTCCGAACACATATCCACCTCGCTAAGCTTCTCCTTTTCCTGACACACCTCACGCTAGCCCTCTTTGAATGATATCCATTTTTATCCTCTCTCAATTCACCTCCCATCAGAACATGATTAAATGATTCAGAAACCCAGGCTTTAGACTAGGTTGGGTGCAGATTTGATGTGGTAGATAAGGTCAAATTTTATTACCAACCGCATCATAATTTAGCCTAGCCTGTTTCCGCAGCTTGTCTTGCCGCAGAATCTGCATTTAACATTTTCTGCCTTTTTTTATAATAAATTAGGTTGGCCCATTACCACCCTGCCTCAGTCGCACTTCCTCTTATCGCTCTCTCCCCTTATCCTCTTAATTGTAAAAATGACCATGTTAGTCCCGTTTTTTTACGTCGCACCTTATAGTTTGGCCTACTTCATCGCCCTTTTCTTCCTTTTTTTCATAGAGGGTCTCTCCACCTAACGACTACAGTAAGGGGCGAGAATATGTTCTTTCTAACTTAGTCCGAGTTTGTGTTATCAATGCTAATTTCTCTCTTTTACCTTTGGGCAGCTTTCTTAAGTAGTATTGCAAGAGAAGGGGTAAGAAGGAATGCATATGTGGGTATGGATGCACACTCACCTCCTTTGCCTCCCCAAATGCTGCTCCTTAGTTCACAAATTGGACAGCTCCTTCTTGGGTCCTAATCCTTCTTTCACTTCTTCCTCGTATGAAAATAGAGAAGTCCCTTAATGCCAAAAATATATCCTACCCAAAGGACAAAATTAGAGAAGGGAAGTCCAACGCATCAGAATGGCAAAATGTCTAGTGCCACGCGTAGATGATTCTTCTCGCCTGTTCCTAAGATCCAAAATTACATCTACAGACACGGACTAAAGGTATTTGTCCTTTGCTATTCCTTTTCAAAGAGTGACTTACAGTGGGGCTTAAAAGTGTGGGGTAAGTATGAACAGTGGAATGCAGAGTGAGGTATGGCAACAAAAGAAAATTTCAAAGATGATGGATGGGCAGTCAAAGAACACGCATAGGGAGTTTAGATCGCATGGGCCGAGTTGAGAAAGGCTAACATAACTTCAAAGGTGGTGTCAAACAAAAATTTGACCATTGTTAGTAGTATGATCTAGGCCCCTGTTCTTCCACCGATATCTGGTGAGGTAGTCAAGTACGAGGTGACGAAGGCCATCACGGCTGAGACAGTCTGCGCCGGCACTAGTAAAAGAAGAGGTGATGAGCTTATTTTCCACACCGGTTAATCATTTTGGCTTTTGTGGCAAATCTTCCAAGCATTCTAAAAATTGCGCCATCGACCACGCCTTCCTTTACAGTACACGACAGGAGCGTCAAATATGAAGTTCATCAGATTCTAGCAGACGCACAACTGCTTCACTTTGCCTAGAAGTCATTCGATGGGGAAGCTGCAGTCAATAGAAATGGAAGGAGGCACCACTGCGGACACGAGCTATGGGATAACGGAACTTCCAAATGTGTGCAAATGGAAGGAAGGAGGTAGTGTCAATGGCGCAAAGGATGTTCGTGCTAAAACGAGGAGAGAGAGGAAGGCCAAGAGCCGGTTAAAGAAGGAGCGAGAGGAGGAGAAGGAAAATGGGAGAATGGAGAAGGTGGAGAAGATGGCACACGAAGTGCTGAGCGGTTCCCAAGTTGACCACCAACCAAAGAAGACGCGTGGCAGGCAGAGACGACTCTTTACCATCACTATGTGCGGACTTGTGTGGCACTAACGTCAACGTCCTCAACGAAACAGGTCTACTGACTCCATCAGACATGAATGGAGAGAATACTTGCTTCCCATTTCATAGCACGACAAGTTGGTGCGATTGTCTTTCTGTTTTATGCGGCGCCTCCACTATGGGGCTATTAAAGGCACTTTAGTTGTTGCCGCTGTTTTACCCGCTGCAGTCAGCGTTTAGTGGAACAGGATGAGATAGATGACGACCTTTACTTTTACCAGGTGCTTGTGACCTCCCCACTTCAAGCCGAAGGAAGGACATCGGTCCTACCTTTCCATTTCTTTCCCTCCTTTCCTTCATTTAGTATTCAGTTGAGAAGTTCTGGTGCCTGCAGCATACCACATTTGTCCACCAGAGTCGGCAATGCTGCCTCCGCCATCGCCACCAACGTCATTCGCAGCGGGTGCTGTCACCTCTTCCTTCACTCCTTTCTCCTTTCCGCTCTTCCTACCTCTCTTCCCTCCTTCTTCATCGAGTAGTTATTTGACTTCTACCTTCTCATTTTTCGAATTCACATCTCATCCTTCCGCCCTCTTCCATTCGCATTAATTGGAGCACTAATGCCTGTTATAAACTTGGGGTTAGGCAAAACCAATACAAACGGCAACACAAAAGGACAGACGTCATGGTTCGTAAACCAAAAATCATACCAGTAATGAGAGTCTTGTTGCTGCCACACTTAAGATGATTCTAACAGCCATCAATGAAGTTATTTCCGGTGTTTCTTTATCACAAGTACAAAGACGTGCAAAAGAAATTTACCGAAATGATCAGCAGTGAGAGTAGAAAGCAAGTAAAAGATAAGTAAACGCTTGACCTCCGAATCAAATCACGTGTATAGTTTGGCAATCAGTTGTCGGTTACAGGCAGCTGGTTGTCAGACTGTGAAGCAGCCCATGGATACTAAGTTACAATTCGGTCACATACTCGAGCACGAGACGGCGGAGGACATCAGGTCCGAGGCCGTCACATACTCAAGCTTACGACCAAAATACTGACGAACACTGCCCGTTCTCATGCAGTTTTCCTGCCAGCCCACCTAATGTTCGTTTTCTTTAATCAACTATGTTCATTTCATTTGTGCTTTTTTATGTGGTCTAAACGGAGACAGACTTGAGGGAAACCTACGCTGAAGCAAACGTTGAATTGGGGATTCCATCACATGTGGAAGGTTGGTTAGTGTTGAACCTTCGTTATCGAATCATTAGTGGCATATTAGTTGAGTGACAAGTATTTCCAGCCATTTCGAGACAGGTGCTTCCGCAACTAGCGTTGTGTGGAAGAGGGTAAAAGAAATGAGGAGGGAGAAAGTGGTGGTGATGGCGGGGGGTGGAGGAGGAGGAGGAGGAGGAGGAGGAGGTGGAGGAGGAGG